>CAIGRP010077509.1:0-17143 GCA_903798385.1 Fraxinus cuspidata
TGCCAATTTACTTGCAAGTTTTCATGTGGAAATTGTTATGGAATATTGTTTTAGGAAATGTGACATGAATGTCATATCTTTTAAGCTCTTATAAGTATTGTGATATTTCACATTCCCTGCAATACTACCGCAGCCCACCCCCTGTATTATTAAAGAGAAATGTAATTAGTGATTTGTAAATATCTGTTGGCTCGTTTAAATCGTTGACCTCTACTTTATGATTTGTAAGAGTAAGAGGAATAATTAATTTTTTAATTGGTGTCAAAGCCTATGTTTTTGGAAAAAAATTTAGGAACTTATAATTTACCTCTACTATCCAATCAAAATCTATCATTAATTACGACCACATATTCAAAACTACTAATTATTATCACATATTTTGTGGTCCGCACACCAAAAATTTCCTAAAAGCTACTAATAATCTTTTCCGAACAGAGGCAAAACCTGTGACGTGAAACTAGATTGTTATCCCCTTCCTTTTTTATAAATTTATGAGTTATTTGGTGGAACTTGTTATATCTTCCAGCAAATTTGGCCCTAGGAAGGCCTTAGGAGTTAGGATCTTAATTAGCCACCTTCCAGTATCCTTAATAAAGACATGGAGCATATGTGTTCACACTCTTTAACCCACCTAAACTCTCCTACCAGCAAGAGTTTTACCTTGTTGCACTAGCAAATTATGTTCAAAATGTTATGGGCTCCTGGAATATTTAGTCTATCCCATAATCTGGTACATTTGACTGAATTGCAATAAAGCCAAAATAGAAATGCTATACATTAACTACTGGAAAAAAATATGATATGATCAAAAAGTTGTAAGCATCTGGCACCTCATTGTCGTGCATTGTCTTTTTTGAGTAACAGGAACACGGAGCTCATGTGATTTCCACTGTTCCTACTGTGCCATATATTTTTGAGTATGCAGATGGGAGGTATGAGGACCTTTATGACTGAACTTATATATTTCTTTCTATATGTTTTATTAAATGATAGTTATATCCTTGTTTAATAGCAAAAAGCATATTCACAATCCTGCTACGTTGCCATCAAATCCTAAACAGCGTGTGACAGCTTGTTGGGAGCCTACAGTAATAGCAACAATTATAATTCCTAGTGAGTAAGCTCTCAAGCTCTATGTAGTGCTGAAAATTTTCTGTATCGTTAATACATTGGGTTGCCCTTAAGGCACTAGCCGATGAACTTAGAAGCATTAACTTTGATTAGTAAACTTTGATTAGTTCCATCACTTTTACTTGAAGTTATGTGGGCTCTGTTATAACTCTTTGTTCTGAACGGCGAGGGGAGCAGTTGGAACACTCGTTTATTGACAGGTGATTATTCCTAGGATGATGAATGTAATCTCGTGTATTCCTAGTTTATGGTTTGGTTCTTGAATGGACATTCAACTATATGGTACAAACTTCAACTGTTGGTGCTCATATATCCAAGTTCTCTATCACCCTATGTTTAGAGCATTCTTAAATGTCCTTCCATCTATGATATGTTCAAAGGGTTGGTTTTCTGCCAACCGGAAAAGGAGCCGTTGAAGATTCTGGGTTTAACAGGTGTTGATATGACATGAACCTATTTTTAATTTAAACTTCAGATGGAAACAGAGTTTCAGTTTGGTAGGATAAAGCTGGTTAAAACTTCGAAGCCAAGCAAACTCAAATATTACTAGTCTTTTAAATCTGTGCTATTTGCTCCAAGAAAAGTATTTGTTTCTATTACTCCAAGAGAAAACAATCTTGAGTAGATTTTATGTCCATCGACAGTGTCTGCTAATTCATTTTCTGTCCGAGATACTTTGGTAACAAAATTGCTCAAAGTTTTCAATAAAAGTTCTCAGTTGCGTATTCAAAAAATAGGAAAGTAGATTGCTGAAAGTTGGAATCAGTTTGTTCATAATGTAACTTATATTGTGTGTTTCACTCGAAAACTGGTATAGAAGTTGATTTTAGATAAATCTCAGTTTACATTTCTGGTCATTGTTAATCACCTATTATTCTTTTGCTCCCATCTGAGGTTCACCGAATGTAAGGATAATATGCTGTGTGTTTCTTTTGTGCAGTCAAAGGGCTTTCATGAAGTATCGATTACCTTTGAGGGAAATCGTTGTTGACTTTTACAATGAATTAAAGAGTATAACTTCGGGATATGCATCATTTGATTACGAGGATGCAGAGTAAGTGTTGATTTTCTTCTTGTCCCTCTTTGCTTCATCAACTCGCACATATTAGCACTGGTGGGCAGAGTTGTTCTTGAATTGAAATGGATAAATGACTGGTGATATTCAAAATAATGGGTTTCCATAACAGCTATCAGGCCTCCGACTTGGTGAAACTCGATATCCTCTTAAATGGACAACCAGTGGATGCAATGGCAACTATTGTTCATAGATCGAAGGCACAACGTGTTGGCCGTGAACTTGTGGAGAAGCTGAAGAAATTCATAGACAGGTTTATTAATTCAATATCATTTAATTATTTCAATTTCGTTTTATGTTGTAGACAGTATCTTAACGCAATATTGAATAGGCAAATGTTTGAGATAACCATACAAGCTGCTATTGGATCAAAGGTTATTGCCAGGGAAACGTAAGTTGTATAACTTGTCCACAGCAAGAATAGTCTCCAATCATAGTCAACTTAGGTTTCTGCATTCTTATTAATTTCACGAAGTTTGTTCTATTCATTTTTCGGCAGTGATCTACAACTTTTAACTCGTGCTATGTCACTCCAAGTTAAAATAACACATTATCAAATGTTCAAATCTTTTTTATAAGTGATTTTATCATGAACATAGAATCTACAATTCTGAGACTGTCTCAGTAGTTTTTTTCTTTTTTCATTTTTTTGGGACTTTGTCCAATATGTTTTCTATTCAAAATAAATATCTTTTCCCCCTCAATTTTGGTTTCTGCCCTTTGGGTTGTGTAGGGTTGGGCATATTAGGAGATTAACTTTTTCAATTGGTTTCTTTTGTTTGCTTTATTTATTTATTTATGGTTTCAGATACCTTCATATATGCCAGCTTCCATGGATGTGAACGCATACTTCTTCAATTTGTTTCAGTTTATTTTTCTTGTTTTCAGGGTTTCGGCTATGAGGAAAAATGTACTTGCAAAATGTTACGGTGGTGATGTAACTAGGAAGAGGAAGTTGTTGGAAAAGCAGAAAGAAGGAAAGAAGCGCATGAAGCGAATTGGCTCTGTTGATATACCCCAAGAGGCTTTTCATGAGCTGCTAAAGGTTTCGTGAAGACAAGAGGATGTTATAGGGCCTGAAGTACATGTACCCAATTGCTTTGTTATTAACTCAAAAATGATTCCTCTCAATAGGTATTGAGTGCTAATAGAAGGCATTCCAGTTTTTGATTTGCCAGGAAAAGTTGATTTATATATATATATATATATTTTTTTTATTTTTTATTTTTTTTTAAATCCTGAACTAGTACTATAATTTCCTTGGCGAATAATTTATATGTTTGCTGACACCGGGAAATGTTTGGACAGAGGGTATAATGTCTGTCTATGATTTTCTATAAATGGCACTCGTATCTGAAATTGCCATCGTTTTTGTTGTAAACTTTGTATCTTTGTTATTCATTACTTTTGCCAGCATACTCTTTCCATGTGTATAAATGACTGAATGTTTCTTATTCATGTCAAAGTTGTAGTGGAAATTACAAGAAAGACTTTTTTGCACACTGTCCTTAAGAAAGAGAACCAAAAGTGCTAATAAAAAATTTCATGACCGTGCCAGGATGAAGGTCCTAAAGACCCATCAATCAGTTTGATCTTGATTTTCCACTGCAGAGAGGAACTCTGCAGAATATAAGAGGCCAATGGAGATTGTTGCACCTGCAGGCATCCAGTTTTCCAATTCAAAGATGTCGACTTGCCTAAATAGCTGGATGCACATCCTTTATCATCTGAAGTAAGCGGATTTGACGATGTGGCCTGCATATGCCCACACTACTTCTGGCCAATATTTTTGCCTTTATCTTTATTCACTTGTGTTGCACTGCCATTAGCCACCATTGATGTAATAGCGGTAGTTATTACTGATTGTAAACTCGGATCTGACTTAATTACCTTAGTTAAGGTTTGTGTTAGAGCCTCTTGTTGGTTTAACTTTTCTGGGTATGATTGTGATGATTGTTCTTGTGACGGTCTTCTAAAGTGTACGGAGCTAACATGGTTACTATTATAAGGATATATACCATAATTAAGGCTTCCATTGCCCCAAACTGTCGGTAGCATGTAGGATTCTGAAGAAGGAAAACTCAAACTTGTTGAAGGAACTTTTGGAATTGATTTAAAACTTGATGAAAACATGCTGAAACCACTTGATGCAGTGGTGGGTGGATTAGTGGTGAGGTCTAAAGTGATTGTAGGACATGGAGTTGAAGAGGAGTTAGGCAAATAGAATGCCCGTGCTAGGGAAATATCAGAGAGATTGGTACATGGTCCTCTAAGACTGGAAGTTGGGTCAACGTTGGCTGGTGATGATACAAGCCCTGGTTGAGAATTTGATGATCCAGAGAGAAGCATTGAAGCTGCTGCCGAGGTGGTGGAAGCCATGGCAGTGGCAGAAATTGGTAGTGGGTGGTTATGAGTTCCTTCATATGTTGTGATCAAGATTGATGTGTCTTCTGAACATCGTTGCACCTGAAAACAGAAAGCGAGTCTGATTGAATAATAAAGCCAAATCAAAAGTCATTAATAAAGATTAAATTTAAAGAAAAACATCTAAACGCTCTATTCAAGTCATATGTTAATTTGACATTTGACAGTTGAATGTGGAATATTACTTGTTTTCTGACTGGGCATGATGGGGAAACTGTACACCGATAGTATGCCCGTGGACATGGATTGCCCTTTGAAATTTTCTGTCCATATTTCCGCCATTGGCACCCATCATTCATCTGCAGAAGAACTCTATAATATTATTCATCTGATGCATATAATTATTAGAAAAAGAAACGGCACATAAATAGAAATGGGAAAATCAATGTCTAAGCAGTTTTACTCACTGTTGTGGTCTCACATCTTGCTCTTACAGAAACTCTAGCTCTCTTTAAATTGGTTTGAGAAAGTTCATCTTCTTCACTTCTCAGTGTCTTAAGCTCCATGGATCCTGTTTCTGACCCCGTAAAATTGTAGTCTGATCCAACTTTAAGTTCCTCATTTTCTTCTCTGCTGCTAGTATTTTTCTCTTCCTTTTTAGACTGATCTCTTGAACTCATTCCAAGTCGAAGAGATACGAGTTCAGTGTCTACTTCAATGGTGGGATCAGTGGGATTGTTGTCTTTCTTGGTTTCTCGAAGAATATCAATGAATCGCATTTGTAGAGTTCTGTAATCCTTCTCTATTTGTTGTAGCTGCGTCTTTAGTCTTGCATTTTCCTCTCTCACTCCTGTCATTTTGGCTTTGGTTGATTCAACTTTATCTTCCTGTCAACCATCAGTAGATATTCAGAACAAATTAAAGAGATTGTGCCAGTAAAACACCTCCACACCCATAAAAAAAATAAAAAATAAAACAATAAAACACTAGGCTTTTATTTCTCTCAATAAATTTGGAGTCGGTTTCAGTTATATGAATCTTTTTTTTCATATTTAGTCATTTCATTTGATAGAGCATTATATTATTTTGCTCTTACATGGTTGCGTCCACATGGACAAACGGATATATTTTCTTTACTTGATCTACGAGAAGATCTAAGACAACCCGATTCTTAGCAAATATTACATGTCAATTGTCTTGCTATTTTCAGTTTACTCTTTCCTCTTCTGACGTTCTATGAAGTTCACATCAGTTTATAGATGTAAGACTCTTTTTGGTCTTCACAAAACATCTTACAATCGCCTAAGTAGTCATTTTCTTTGGTGTCACCTCACTTATTGGCTTACATTCTCATATTCTTTCATCTCATCTATTTTAGTATGAACATGTATCCTCTTAATCTCTTCATTTCCTTTATGATCATCTTATGGGAATTGTATTTTATTACGATGACACTTGGTACATTAAAACAAAGTAGGTACATATGATTATTCTTCTCTTATAAACAACCTGGAAATAATTTTCTGATGACACTGAATTTCTGTAATACTTCTTAATTTCATCCAAAAATTGTTCTAATCCATACCTGTAATTGTGAAATTTGAGAGAAAATATTACTAGTTTTACCTTCATAGCTTCTTTGCTGCAATATCTCTCTTCATGGAAAGTTGATTCATTATAGCTGTTTTCTTCATTAACTGAACTTCCCGTGGAACTTTTTCTGGTACCCTCCATTGCTTGTAATTTCTTCCCAGCCTTTGAAAAGCTTGTTTATTACAAGAGCATCTCATTCCTCTTTTGTTATATATACAAGAATCCTTGGTTTCATTTTGAGATTTGTTTTTTTTTTTTAAATTGAAAATGATATAAATACGCCTCGTATTTCGCTATTATGGAATTAAAAATTTAAACTTCTTAACTTTTATGTGAGCACATGGATTTGAATATTAGGAAGAAAAATTTGGGATGATGCTACACTTACACCCAAAGTGTACAAGTATCATTTCCCAAAAATTAGTTTAAATGAGAAAAAGTGGACTTCAACATTTGCTGACAGATAGGTTAGAGACTTTATTTTATAGGATAAAAAAAGGTATATTACCATATTAGACATTCAAACAGTTGGGTTTAAAGTTAATTATTATCAAGTATTCATTGAATAGCATTGATTAAAAGCTTAAAATATTAAGACAAGACTTAACCTCGAGGGGTTGCTTAATTGGTCGGGCCTTGATTTACTTCCCAATGGTCATCAATTCGAGTCCCTTTAGAGCCACCGAGGTAAGTACCCGGCCGTAAATTTCAGGGCCTCGTGAGATTTGTCGAGGTGCGCGCAAGTTGGTCCGGACACCTACGATTATTAATATATATATATTAAGACGGGACTAGTTTATTTATTTGTTATTTATATTTTTTAGATGCATACTTCCATATAAGCTCTATTTAGTTATCTTCTCATCGAACTCACACTTGAAATCTGATATGTTCGGATTGATTAGACTTAAACACGATGAAATTCTGTTAAATTACACATCCCTTCATATTCATGCCAATGTATGTTCATTAACGAGTACGTGAAATTTTCGTAGGCAGATTTATTTATTTAATCTCATCTCTAAATATGTTTATGGATCAAATTATTTACTCAATCAGTTTGGCAAACAACTACAAAAATTAATGATATTAAAGTGCATAACCAACTTGTTTGTGTGTGACTAAGAGTTTAAATTATTTTAATAAGAACGGTCAATGAAGGATGATATGATTCACATATTTTTTTTCAATGTAACAAATCTTTTACTTCTCTTTTCCCAAAATATGTTTTATTTTATTTTGATGAAATCCATTTACTTTGATGTCCCAACTTCACTTACAATAGAAAATACAAAATGTGACTCTAGTCTCTCTCTCATTTTTTCATTTATTCTCAAAGCAATATAACGTTATCAAAGTGTAGTTCATCTTTCCTTTGATAACATATTGATCTAAGAGTTGGTTTGACAAGACTTTTAAAAATCAACAGTTAATGAGATTAAGAAGTTACTTTTGAACATGTTTGGATAGTTATTTGGAAATGCTTTGTTTGTTAAAAGAACTTTTTTGTTTGTTAAAAGAACTTTTAGAAAAAGCTGACATAATGCCACTTCTTTTTTTAAAAAAAATTTACATGAAGCCTGGTTAAACGGGCCCTAATTTTATATGGTTGTTTGCACATATATTAAATCGTTCTAATATTACCTAACCATATAAATGATGTTATAATGAAAATGTTATGGGAAAAAATGGATTTAGTAATTAGTGTTGGGATTGAATTACTTAAAATGCGTGTTCTTTACTTGCTTTCGGTTTTAATATGAGATTTGCTTAAGCATAATTGATTAGCTGGCAGACGAAAAAATATTTTTGCTGAAAATAAAATTATAAAAAGAAGTTGGACTTATTAGAGCATTGACTTAACAAGAATTTAGTTTATAAATTGCCACCCATCTCATCTGCGATTTTTATAAGCTGGTATGCATTTTAATTATTAAACATCAATATCAGTTAATTAATTAATTCATACAGTTTTTTTATATATTTTTTTTTATGCCATCATTGTGGAAATATGAAGTATGCCTTTGATTATATACTTATTTTTTGTTTATAAATAAACATCATGGTGAAATGGAGACTTGGACCTTTTGTCCAGGGGTCAGCTGTACATACAGAGAATAAATAATGCAATTTTTTGTTTTTATTTTTCATATTTGAATACAAGATTTCTTGGAGGCCATGTTCTCTGTCCCCAAGTTGATTCCTCGACCAGTCGGATAGAATGTGATCTCGTATTATAGTTGAGTCCATAGTTGACCTGAGTTTAAGAACGTTAGAATTCATATTCTACTTCTTAGTGGCAAGTGCTTGCTCAAAACTTAGCTCCTCCTGTTTGAGTTCCATTTTTTTTTTTAAACTCGGTTTCTATCACATTCTCCCGTAATATCATTTTACACGTAAATACAAAATTATTTCTTATTTTTTAACCATATATTCTTTGAAGAATCACAATTCCAAAACACAATTCCCTCAAAAAATGGGGGTCAAACAGGGGATTAGTATTTTCCACTCAAATATTTTATTGCACATCAGAAGACTATGACATGGATTAATTAATGTCTGTGAAAGATTTCTCCTTCCAACTAACATAGCAATCACACAACTTATTATAAACTTGAGGTAGCACAAAGACGAGGGGCTGAAATGCAACATAATTTACAGAAAAATGCCAAGAGCATGCGGACTTCTCGTAAAATAGCTTTTAACTTCTAAGCGATTAAAATATAAAAACGACACTATCGTGCACTCGGGACTTTTGGTTCTGTGCAACACATTCAGATATCCACATCAAGTTCCTGATTTCCTGCTCCTTCAACCTCACGTATGCAAAAAACACCCCATAATGGAACTGCATTGCCAAATAAATAAGGATAATTGATATATAAATAACCACCGCAAACAAGCAGACAAATCTAAAGCCGTCTCTTGTAATGCAACAGTATTTAGGCTCATTCCTCCTAGAAGCAAAGTGATAAATTTTGACAGGAAGTTCTGAGAAACAAACCTGCTGCTCAAATGCTAAGCAAAGCCGTTTCACCTCCTCTTCATAAAATGCCTTGTCAAGTATCTGACTCTCGCCGTAGGATAACTTGGAAAATATGGACTGATAAGGAGGATATTTTTCCATGGCAGAACGAACCTGGAAGAGTTGAAAAATTGTAATAAGAGCAGGGAAGCACTGTAAATAAGAGCAGGCACTAATGACGTAGGTCTTTGAGCATCCAATGGGAAATTTCAAGAAATTTTAAATCAATAATCAGTTAGGATGTGTGTGACTGCAAGCATGAATCTTGCATGGAAATTGTCAACTTCCAAAGGATGGAATGATTGTAGGATAAAGAAGGTCATATTCTTTATATAAAGATAGAAAGGCAGCAGCAAGAACTATATCTGTAAAAGAAGAAGAGTCAATTAAATGAATTTGATTGGCTTAATTTTCAACCTAAAAAATGTTGTACTTTTTCATAAAGTTGAATTTTTGGGAAGTATAAGTTACCTAGAACATAAAAACCTACCACCTTCCTTGTTTTTGAGGAAAACATGACAAACTTTTGAAAAATATTTTCCATAGAAAAAATGCCGATCAAATACCTCAAGAGTAGGAACTTGGGTAGAAAATGACATTTTCCATGGAAAATAAAGCCAATTAAAAACACCCTCAATGAAATTTTAACAATTTGATTGGTGACAATACTTCCTTAATTACGCCGTTCATTCGAATTATCTGTATATTTAGTGGGAGATGAATGTGAGGTGTTAGCTTCACTATCAAAAACAAGACAAGGCATCTTGATGTATTGGATCGTAAGATGGTCATCATGGACATTAGAACATGACTAAAACCATTAAATACCTGATCTATATCCTCGCAAACAGCAAGCTCCTCATGACCGTAAGGATATCTATTCCATAATTTCATCAACGTTAGCCAGGGAAAAAAGAGCTCCATGAAACCATGTAGTTTCATACTTGAAAATAGTAAAATTCAATGCAAAAGTCCTTACAGTAATCCGAAATTAGAGTACAATTTCCGACGATCATCTCGAGTAAGCTCAGTGCCAATGCTGAATATTACATTTACAGGTACATGACAGGGTCAGAAATGAACGTAGTAACTAATATAGTATAATTTGGAAAAACAATTTCACACTACAGAACCTGTTTATGGTGATATTAACTGCCCTTCTGTCGGCCTCAAAAGCTAGGATGTCAGACATAATCTCTGCAGTCGCGCCACCAAGTTTCTATTTTAAAGCTTTCACATTAGAGTCAAGTCCGAAACGGGGAATTCACACTTCCCAGACAGAAGAAAAGGAACTTTTAACATTCCAAAATAAACCCTTTACCTGACAAAATCTGTAGAAATCCTCAAGGTATGCTTTGTAGAGAGTATTCCTCATAATTTCAATATTCATGTCATCCAAATCCTGCAAGAATGCCCTTAATGAGTGAAAAGCAGACAGACAAAAAAACCCTTTAGATAACAAAGATATTTCCCCCATATTTCGCTTCAGATAACAAAGATCTGACATGTGTACATCTGCATAGGATATGACATGTGTACATCTGCATAGGATATATTCTTAAATATATAAATCCATTAACAGTTGAGCTTCATGGTGAGAAGACCATAAGTTGTATAAATATGATGATACAAATGTTACATGGAGCAGGCAAAACTCAGTAGCTGCACGGACAAAACAATTTTCAATTACTGCACAGCAAAGTTATGTGCTGCGACCAGTACCTCTGAAGTGATGCATTCAGAGAAGTATGGAGCCAGAGGTGTATCAACTAGCACCAGTCTATAAAGCTCCCTCATATTTTGGGCGACTGCGAGAGTAGCGATGCTGTGGAAATGAATGGCAAAATTTCAGTTTATTACCACTTACATTTTGCGCAAAATGTTGGATTCCAAATTTCAGATGAACTACCTGTCAAACATTCCCAGAGGATGGCATTTTTCCAACAACTCCTGAACATCTCTCTCATGCAAAGTTCCCGTGACAATTAGCACAACATTGTCAATCATGTGACCGTATCTAAAAATTAAACAGCACAACTAGGTAATATGACTATCACAGTATACCAGAAAGTAACTAGTGCCAATGTGCTTCGCAGTAAGATTCAACTCTACCCACACCACAAATCAAAGGATGATAAAAAAAAATTTGATAGATACAGTTCCCTGGTCCTATCTCAAGCTTAACATGCTACCACAATTTGAACGGAGTAGTTAAATACTCTGCACTTACTATAAGCATCATGTGTCGACTGAACTAAATGATATTGTAAATTTCTTGGTGCCAACTTAGTCAAGATTGGCACATTATTTCAATTCTATCTCCTTCTTTTTTTTAAATGTTGATAAACACTGTTTAATTGGTTTAGCAACTCCAGTAAATCAAGCTGTAGCCCACATATTTCCTATTTCCACCTCTTTGCCTGCGTTACTATCTGGATGGGTCCTAGAAATTAAAAACTAAACATTTTCTCTGGCAACTCTTTGTTTCGCAGCAGAAAAAACTCTTGTCATCCCAGCATATATCAATCCTACATATAAAACCATGTATTGAGTGTATTCACCATGATTTTGAAGTGCATCAATGGCAAACTCTTTGTTTCGAAGCAGAAAAAAACTCTTATCACTCCAGCATATAACAAATTACTTTGTATTTTAATAAAAAACAATGCACTGTGTATAATCACCATTATTTCATAGTGCATCAATGGCATATTAAATTTATCTATAAATGCATTTTCGTAGATGCATTTAGGTGCATATGAACAGAGAGAGGAGAGAACTCTCATACGTGATATACTCTAAAAAGGTTGACAAAGGCTCCGTGGCTTGGGTTAGCATGTGCTTATACTCATCAACCAATTTAAGAGTACATTTCTCCACAATTGTCGTCGTGTGCAATGGAGAAGGCTCTGCAATTAACAAGACAACCAGAAATAAAATCAGTACTCTCAGCCAAAAAGGCCCACCAAACAACTGGAACTAGCAATGCTTCTAAACTCATGGAACCAAATAAGTCTCTTCATAAATCAACTTAATAGTTCAAAGTATAGAGAATTGAACTGCAAATTAATCGGCTTTGTTAGTGATTAGCTAAATTATAGAGAACTATGCTGATCTAGTTATCTGAAATGAGATGACTTTGACTATATGGATCTAAATTCGTGTTGATTTACCAAATAACAAAATCACGTCGGATCGAACTCCAAAATGAAGTCTTCGATCATTTTTTTTCAAACGCATAAATCCCCTAACGGATTCAGAACACAATTCAAATCCAAAAAGCTCGGAACTAAAAATTAGAATAGACTAACCATTTTGGAGGTAGGTGCCATACTCAGTGGCGGAGAGGTGCATCTTGATGTCCTCGAGGGTTTCACATTGGCAGAGGTTGTTGTAGTCGGAGGCAGTGAGGAGTCCCGATCGATGGCCTCGCACAATCGCCTCCAGGTACCCTCCGTGAATGTTGAAGGTAAGCGCTTCGAATCCGTACATTTTTTCTACAGATTTGAAGCGAATCGAATGGTTCGTAAAGATGAAATTTATGAACCCCTGGCAAAGAAACCCTAGCGCGATGCTTTTCGATTCTCCGATTTACCAATGGAGGGGAATTCTGCGGTGTTGGTGTGGAGAGAGATGAGATCAATCAGAGTATTGTCCTGTCGTTAACAACTTTGGGATAACTAAAAAAATGAAAAAAATTATAAACTGTTTATAAACATTAAACACTTATTTTTTTTTATTAGGACAGTATTATCTATTTATTCATTTCTATATATTCATAATTTAAATAAATCTTTTTATAAACAATTCCTTAATTTGTAGGCAAAATTCATAAAATTCAGTCTATTATCGAAATCAAGATCCCTTTAGACAACACAACCTTAGATCCAGTAATATTGTCAAGATCCTTTTGACAACTTCGTATTGGTGATGTGTATTCCATTTTATTTATTTATTTATTTTTTCAAAAATCATAGCTAGGTCCCAACATGTTAAAAATAATAAATAGATCTTCAACCTATATTTTATATTGTCACGGTCCTTTTATTTTTTATAGCACTTCAATTCTCGATATACGATTCTCAAAATTGTATAAGCGTGAAAACATGTCGTCAAATTGTGACGTACATGTCCTTGATTAATAGACAACGTTTGTATTTGAAACTAAATTACAACACGTCACCCACGTGATGTTGGAGATGGGTTGAGACGAGGATGACAATCAAAAGCTGGGGACTTCGAAATAACAAACAACAAATGAAAAAATAACAAAAAACACATGAAAAAAAAATAAGAGGAAAAATAGAAGCAAAATTCTTTTATTATTTTTGCTTAAAAGAATTTTGATTTTCTTTTATTACATTGTTAGGCATTTTTTTCTTCTCCTTTTGTCTAATTAAAAGATAGAGGTCAACAAGTTTCTTACCAAAAATCTAATTTTTCTAATCAAGGGGGAAAATCATCAACTGGGGACCCAAATTGCTACGAAACTAGAAGTTTAGGACTATCCCATAAAATTAAAAAAAGTATAACGATTAGGTTGTAAATTGATCGGTCTGCCCATATTCGATGATCCAATAAGAATAATTATTTGATCCGATTCGATTTGAGAATCCAACGAATATTTCTTTATTAAATTCATATATGATTTACTATGTTATCGGTTATCCGATCTGATAATCTGATTTGAAATTATAGAAATTAGAAAAAATAGAATCAATGTTGAAATTAACTTCATTCATTTATTTATTTTCCAAAATTTTCAATTCTTAAATAAGTTTATTAATTATAAAATTTTCAACTTTTTTAACTTTTAACCAATTAAATTAAAATGCATAAAAAGTTGGTTGGTCATTTATTGACTCATTTATTTATAGAGGATATTTTCAAGTATTTTGTTATAAATTTTCGATGTCGGATTATAATCCATTTGATTTGGTTGTAGTACATTGTACGTTTTGTTTGATCGTAGTGTATTGTTCGTTTAATTTGACTGTAATGTATTGTACTATTATATAAATAGTTATTTATATTTTATTAAATTAATCATTTTTCCAATCTTTAACAAATTAAGAAAAATTCAAAACTCTCTAAATATTTCAATTAACACTATAATAATATATCTTGTTTATCGAATATATTTATTTTATTAAGCTCTTAAAATTGCATTCGGTACTATAATTTGTACGTATTATTAAATAATTTTTATATTGAATAAAAACATTAAATAATATTTAAATAAGAAAATGCTTCTTTAGATTTCATATGGATTCGTCTAACTCGAAATCTCCACGTCTTACCACGCATTACGTTTTTTTAGAACACTGTAAACATGTGTATTCTTATTTTTTATGTTTTGAATTTTATGATTTTATTCTAATTTTTTGTTTTCTCATTTATTTATTTTAGTGATAAATAACATGTGTCATAAAAATATTTAATTGATTCAATTATTTATAATAAATCGGAAGAATTATTATCGGATCAGATTGATCTATAATGGATTTGAATTTTGATCGAATTATCGGATTGAGATCATAAATCTATTATCAATTAGTTTAATTGGATTCCGATCAAATAGGTCGGGGAAACAAACAGTAATTTTCCCTTTCTTCTCAATTGAACTTCCTATTTGACCAACTCCGACACTCTTCTGACTCCAGCTCGTCGACTGACCACCATCAAATCCAATACCGCAACCCTCATCTCCGCCGCAAAAAATGCCCTCCACTGCCGTGCTCCTCCTCCTCCTCCTCCTCCTGTTTACAACCACCACCATTTCAGCCGCAGCTCCAATCTTAGGCCTCGATTCCTTCCTCGCCCAACAATCCCGCAAAGACCCTCAAGCCACCAATGACTCCTTCCTCTCCCTCCCTTCCTCCCTGAAGAAACCTCTCTCCCATCCATCCCCCCACCAACCCGCCACCCCATCCTCCCTCCTCTCTCTACAGCTCTCTGTGCCCATCACTGTTCACTTGGTGGGCTCCACCTTCTCCTCCTCCTCTTCCCCCTCCCTCCTCTCTTCCTTCATCAACACCGCCGTCTCCTCCGATCTGTTTCACGTCATTACTCCCTCTTCCAGTTCTCCTGCCACCCATCATTTATCCCTGTCCCATGCGCTTCACCTTGATGTGTCCCTTTCGCCCATCTCCCTCTCCAATTCACTTTCCACTGCTCTTAAATCCCACCTCTCTAATTCTCCTTCCCCACTCCGATTCCAGCTATCGTCCGTTCCTTATTCACTCGTAGATCAGATTATTAAGCAGGATTTTGAAAAGGAGAAACCCATTAACTCGATCCACGTTTATATAATTCATTTAGGATCCCAGTCCAAACCCTATGCTTACAGCTACACCCCTGGTGATCCCTCCCCAGCTTTCACCAAATGCTTGGGCTCCGTTTGGACGGGAAAAGATCGGTATTTGTGGATCGATTTGGGGGCTGGCCCTGTGGACTACGGGCCAGCGTTGTCAGGTGATGGAGTTTTGCCAAAAGGCGAGTTTCACCCGTTGGCTGCTCTCCATGGTCGGCCCAAGTCCCAAAAGGCATTGCTTTCAGATTTGGCATCCTTGGTTTGGAGTGCATATCAGGTACTTCTGGTGCCCTCTTTGAGAATTCCTGTGCCTTTTGAGAATTCCTTGATTGTCGAATTTGTACACATGCATGCTTCTGAGGCCGAAGGAGGTATTTCAGGGTTGGATTGGAAGTCAATAGAGAGGACGTTTATGGACGAGGTTAATGACAATGGGTTGTTACTGGGGGATCAGTCTTTGAGTTTTAGGAAATATGATGTGAAGTTATCCGAGTGCTCAATTTGCTCCTTTGCCATTTCCAGGGCAACCACTTCGTACACATCTAGGTATTTGTTTGATAACTATACTTTGATAGTGAGCGAGTATTTGGACTCAAAGCGTTTGCATCAGATAATATCAGAATCGAGGGAGGAGTTTAGAAGGATAGCTAAGCTGCCCGACGAGGACTTTGGGAGGGTTCTTCCTGTGTATGTTTTTGATCTTGATGTCAGTACTATGTTGTTGCTTGATCGGTATCATCAGTCTGTTGCATTTAAGGACATGGTTATTGCAGTCAGGACAAAGAGTACACAGACAGTGAGTGATTACAGTTGTAACGGACAGCACGTGTTCACACAGATTCGGGAGCTCGAGAGGCCTCTTGTGGGTTCTATTTTGCAAAGCATGTGGGGTGTCTCACCCACACATTTGGTGTGGAGTCCTAGGCATAACACTACTCTTGTGGACTACACTTGGAGTGTTGGACAGACCCCGTTTGGACCGTTCTCAGAGATTTCTCTGTTGTCTTTTGTTCAAAAGGATGCTGCCAGGAGGAATGTTCTGTTAACATCATTGAATTACAGTATTACTAGTGCTATTGATGTTCTTGAATCAATTGCTGCACATGGTGGAGATAGAAAGCTTCTTAAGCAGAATCAGCAGACTCAGTTTAGACAGAGGTGGAATTTGTTTCGGTATAAACTGGACAAGGTGATCTCTGCATTGTCACACTTCGATTTTGAGATGGCTTTGTACTATTTGAGATCTTCAGATCATGATCTATATGCCATCCACTCTCTCGTTTATCATGCATCTCANCTCTGCATTGTCACACTTCGATTTTGAGATGGCTTTGTACTATTTGAGATCTTCAGATCATGATCTATATGCCATCCACTCTCTCGTTTATCATGCATCTCAAGAGTTAGAGGCTTCACTTGTTTGTTTCAAGGACCCACCATTCCCATGGACTTCTTTTTCAATGTCTGCTGGAGTTTGCTTTGCTTTGATTTATGCTTATGCAAAAAGAGAGAAATTGTTTCAAAACAAGAGGAAACGGTTTTAAAGTTTTTGATGCCTTAGGCTTTGTACTGTATTCCAGTAGGGAGGTAATACAACAATCTGAGAATTTATTTTTCAGTTTGTCCAGAAAAAGAAATCATG
>CAIGRP010077515.1:0-18832 GCA_903798385.1 Fraxinus cuspidata
ATTAGGTATTGACCAAGAATTTTGGAAAAAAATGAAGAAAGATAAAATAGAAAAGTCATTAATACTAAAAAACAATTATATGCTTTCGATTCATAAGAAAATCATATAATTTCATTTTGAAAAATGTAATCTCATCCAAATTTGCAGTTGATTAGGTTTCCACAATTCTCTGTAGAAGGTAATTTTTATTTGAAATTTTGTTTTTTTTATAAGTTGTGTTTAATAGTTGTTATTCTTGACATTTCATGATGTTCCTGACATTTTAAAAGATGTTATCGACATTTTGACCCTATTCATCTTAACACTTGATATTTCATTTGTTTATAACAAAATTTCGTTTTGAACATGAGAGTTTTCTACGTTTCATAATATTCTTGACATTTATAGTGTAATTCTCGACATTTCATAAATGTTTTATTTACCCACTTATAAGGTGAAGTGAGCATATGATTGACATAGTACTTTTTAAAATATGTAGTATGGGTTATGTGTCATGTTATTGAACTAGGGATGACAAAAAAATCCAATACCCGCGGGCCCCGCCCCTAACAAGGCTGGAAAACACGCTTAATCGGGTATTCGGGGCAGGGAATTTCGCCCCGGGGCGAGGACGGGTAATGGGCCGCCCGCCCCCGCTCGCCCCGTTTTATTTATTTATTTATTTTTTTGTAATTTTTTTTATAATTAAATACTTTAAATTGAAATTTTCATTAGTTTTAATAAAAAATGGCAACGAAAATTATTTCTCTAACTCTAATGAATAAGGGCAATAAAAATAAATTATCAAAAATTAAAAAAAATTTAAACGGGAGAGTAAACGGGGAATGGCCTCCGCCCCGCCCCGCCTCAAACTGGGAACGGGGCGGGGAATTGCTTGGCGGGCCCCGCCCGGCCCCGTTGCCATCCCTATATTGAATTTTTTTTTTTTCGCAATTTTCTCCTAATTTTATTCATGGAGGCATAGATGATTGAAAGATTATTCTTATCCTCCATATATTCCGCAACTCAAAAAGCATATTGATAAATCATCTTTAAAAAAACTGTCAAGTCTGAATTCTTTATCCAACTTGACAAAAGTATCATTTAGAACACCTTTTCAGTTGCACCTTCAAAATGCATTTTTATTCCACCATTGTCCATTGTAAAAAAAAATAATAAATAATAATAATAAAACACAATTTAAAGGGAAAAAAAAACCCATCTCCCACCAGCCCACTACTGCGATTCCAACGTAAACCACCAAACCATCTGTCTAGTGCTGCCGGCTGCTCCACCCTCGACCTTCTTCAATACACAAGAAAGTAAATGTGGCTTCTGCAAATCAATTTTACACATCCCATGAAAATTAAAATTGGAATTTATTGCCAAGATTTACTAGAAAACACTGAAAATTTACAGTATCAGGACTGAAGTGGGTTATTTGCTACGATTTGACACAGATCTAAGATATTTTTTAAGAAACTTTTCAGAAAATAGTAGTTTATCGTTTACAATTTCTAATTAACACAATGGACCATAGGTCTAATTCCCATTCATTCTCTTTGCCTATTGAACTGCCAACTTATCACGGTGAACCCTAAATCTCAATAGGCCTCATATATTTTCGCCTTCCTCATTTCCCTCTTTGCTTTCCTTTCCATCTTTACTTTCTCAAGTTTATGAAACTAAAGTTGAGCTATGCTACAAAATTTGAAGCGTTTGATGATGAAAGAGTTATTGTGAAAAATGAATTTTGCTTGCATGTGTGGCGTGTTAAATGCAATAATTAAAGATATACTTGGAGGACCTTCTCTAACAACTGAAGTTTTTAGAACAAATCGTTCTAAAGTGTATTTCGTCCCTCTATTAATAAAAAAATTCAAGTTCTTTTTTGTAAAAAAACAAATAAATTAAGAACATGATCAAGTGGCCCAACCTTAATCTACTTATTGAACCAGACAATTTAATAAACTCTTTGGTGCCATATAAATGGGGATGATGATTGGATAATTGAACTGAAATGGAATAGTTTCAATAATTAATTTTTTTTTTCTGGATTAGAATGATTTAAGAAACAGGAAAATGATTTGATACGAAAAAGGTACGAAAGTAGCCCACAAATGTTTTGTAAAAAATAATTATTGTACGTAAATCAAAATTATATTACTGCAGCCCTAATTGTTATCTATTAATATTAAGATTTTGATTCTCAATAAAGTACATATTAAGTCTATTGACTCTCTTTAATCTATTACCTTCTCTCTTTAGTTTATGACTCTCGTGTTAGTATGAGAGTTAATTTTATGGTGAAAAGTTTGCTAGCATGATTTTTTTACCTTTTTATTAGTTTATTCCCTATGAACTTAGCTAATAGAGTGCGTTGGATTTGTGTACTTCCCAACCTATTGGATTATTCACCTTGTTGATATACTGTCATTGGTTCCATATAAGCAGGGTGTGGTTTGGAATAATTAATTTCTCAATTTTCTAGATAACCATGATTGAGAAACAAGAAAATATTTTGACATGAAAAAGGAACGAAAGTGGACCACAAGTTCTATATATTGCCCAATTTTCGGATGTATCTTACTTTGGACGGTTTTTAAATAATTTTCAATAATAACACAAAAGATATGAAAATGATTATAAATGGAACTTATTCTTAATCATGGTGGTAGGCCATTTAATTCTTGATATCTCCGTTAATATAGCTCCACATTGGTCAGAATTTCAAACCTACTTTATCACTTCAGAATATAAAATTTTATAAAGAACATTATTCTAAATTCAGACAAAAATACTTTACATCTGACACAGTACGAGAAGTTTATTTGCATGTGAACTTGTAAGATGCACACATCTGTCCAGAACACGTTTTTGAAATTGAGATTCTTTAGAAACTTTGTAAAATGTTTGAGATACTCCCCCCCACCAAAAAAAAAAAATCCATTATATTTTTATCTTTTAAGAAAATTTGAAAGCCTTTTCTGAATAATGGTGACGGTTTAGACAACCCCAAAAAATGAACACACGACTCTGTTCGGAATAAAACAATATGTCTGTAGAGGTCCATTATCAAACGTCTATTATAGTCTGTTACAAAAAGAAAGACGTCGATCATATATGTACCCAAACGGTCAAACTAGAAAAATACGTGGAAATAAGTCAACATAAAATTTAAAATGCTTTTAAAAATAATTTCACTAAGTACCAAACAATTTGATTAATTATAACGATTCAAAAATTTAAATAAATCTGTTCAAAAAGATATATATAAGTACTCAGCTGCATGCGAACCTAATCAAACCAAATACGACCCAAGCATGTACACGTGCTCGTGTTAAACTAAGCCTTTGCCGTCCTTTCGAGCCCAATATGATTTATATCTCCCCCTTGAACACACTATTGATATACATACGTACATACTTACACAGGGTGGCTACGTCTTTTAATCTGCAAGACTTTTAGTCCCAGAGTCTTCTAGAACATTGTATATTTTCACCTTCTTCCTATAGAAAAAGTACTACTTTTTTGTAAATATTTAAAACCTGAGTTGATATTCTCTATTTTTTTTTGATCAATTAGTTCATATTGTGACTATAATATCTTATTTTCTCAAATAATTTGGTATTGGATTAATCTGGTATCAACTTCGCTTTTCACAAAAAACTAGTATCTAGAGATTTTGGTTTTGAAATTGTTAGGAAAATTGAGGTTCTTCGTGATGACAATAATAAAGTATAATATTACTCTATTAGATCACAATACAAGATTCTTTTTTGTGATAGGTAAAAATACGAGTAATACAGGGCCAAATGGATTTGAACGATGCATTGTTGGGATTTGACAAAAACATCACAATTTAGACTATCAAGGAGAAACAACGGCGGATCGAGAAACCCCATCTCAAATACATCTTCATCTTTCAAACATTTTGAAAGAGAAGTCAGTTGCTGCATTATGATTAAAATTGAAGCAATTATGCATGACGAAAAGTCATACTAGCAAATTGTATTTGAAGCAATGTCTATATGTTTAGCATTTGATAGGAGGTACGTGTTTTGAGGACCACCTACCCGCTTTTAAGGAAATAGTCGCTGATTTGGAGAGATATTGGGGGTCAAATATGAAGAAGAAGATTTGGGATTGATTTTATAGTGTTCATTGCTCGCTTCATATATGTCTTTCAGAGATATAAGTTTATAGAGTTATGATACTCTCAATATTGAAGAAGTCTATAATACTGTATATTCGAAGAAAAAGATGAAGCATCTTGTAGTATCTAAGGACCATGAAGATGACCTCATTGTTAATGGTAGTCGTTCAAGGGGCAAATCAAAATCTAGTTTCAAATTTGTAATTATTGCATGAGAAAGAGGCACTTGATAAACGATTCTTATAAGTTGCAGAATAAATCAAAATCGATTGCAAATCAACAATCAGAAACATCAAGGAAACGAGTGTTGCAAAAAATTCTAATAGTGATGTAGAGCTTTTATAACTCCAAACTTGACTAGGTTTGAATTTTTTTATATAGCTTGTACTTTTCATATAACTCCTAATCATGATTTTTTTCAACATATGAAGAAGTTACAAAAGGTGTAGTGAGACACACAATAATACACCTTGTCGGATAGCTGGTATTGGTCAGGTCAAAATAAAGATGTTTGATGGGGCGGCTAGAACACTTGATGCAATGAGACGTATTCCAGATTTGAAATAGAAAACTTATATGCTTAAATACTTTTGATTCAAAAGGGTACAATCATACTTTTGAAGGTGGAGTCCTAAAAGTTAGTAAAAGAGCTCGTGTTTTGTTAAATGAATATAGAAAATTCCACTTATATATTTAGCAGTGTTATACAAAATTTTAAGCAATCAGTATATTCTAAGAATTAAAGTGAATTTGGAGTTAAATTTTGTAGCGTTGGAGCCTAATATGTGGTCTTCTTGAAAAGAATACATCTCAATTTAATTTAGAAGTTATAGGTAAATTAGCCTTGCCACCATCATTGATGGTATCATTGTATTCAGTAGCTAGTAATAAACCCATTTTTGGTCATAAGATTCCACATAAGTATAATTCTACAAATTTAGTTGATAGTGTTAGGTTTTTTATGTAATTGGAAAGTCTGTGAACAAAAGTGACTAAATTAATATGTTGTAAAAATCAAGGAGTAAGTTGCAAATAGTAGAAATTGAGTTGTATTATGTCTAGGTTTCGAGAATGGAAAATAAGGAAAAATAGCGCCGTAATTTCGCTAGACTGTCGCCATGACTTTACTCGAGCGATATAAACAGAAGCATTGTCACCTGCCTGTCGCCTTGTCATCGCTCGAGCAACACATCGTCGCTCGCGTTTTTAAAACTTTTTGTCCAGCCCGTTCAACCCCAAAACCTTAACTATAAATACCAAATGTCTTTGAATGGTTTTTACAAGATTGATCGTTGAAGAAATACATAATGCTTCATATCCTCTTTACCAAACAAGCTTTCAACCTTCAAGTTTTGATTTAATCTTATCATTGAAAGCATCAAATCCATAATCCAAATATCAAATAGGTACTTCCTACACATCTGTTAAAGTTCTGAAAATTAATGGAAGGTGACTGGAGTTCCAATTGTTGAAGAACGCGAAGTTCTTCGTTGATCCACAGGATATAGATGAATTCATAAAGTTGAGAATTGTTGCAGGAGCGCGCAATCCAAGAGAGCTTTGAAAATTACAGCTGGGAGTTGGTGCAGAAGCACACAATCTAGAAAAGCTGTGGAAATTGCAGTGAAGATGTCATAAAGTAATAGTGGTAGTCGTGCCTGGTGGACTATAAGTTCATAATTCGTTTATAGTAAATTTCTAACTGATAAGGTGTCTAGAGTTTTTACCCAATTAGGGTTTCTCTGTGATCATTCCTTATGTTTGTTTATTGTTTTTGTAACTGTAGTATTTCAACATAGGAAAAATTGAACTATTTTGATTAACTATCTAGATATAATGAATAGTGACTTATTGCTAATTAATTATTAAGTTTTAATTCCATGTTGTCACGTCACCTACGTTTACGTATCACAGCATCCTTATGTGCATCCATGTCGGGGTACGTTGCATATGTACTATTTGCTTCTTTTTGCGTGCATTCATGCATTTCATACATATCATGCATTTTTTTGTTAAGTTGATGTATTGAAATGTTGGTTTTAGACATTTCAGATACCGCCTAAGAGGGCTTGTACTGTTGCTTCGACACCTGGTACCTCTACATCATACAGCAGGTCTAAGTTTATCTCTTGTGATTGCCCAAGACATATTAGGGTCACAATTTTCCCTGAAACCCGTTTTATTTGAGCACAATGTCATTATGTCTAACCTGTCACCCGATCTCGCTATTATTTTCACATCCCGAGGTTGGGAGCAATTGTTTGTTGAGTTGACACCTCCTCCTAATCTTCTTGTTTGGGAATTTTACGCTAACATTCATGACGTTAGTGGATCGACTTTAGGGTTTTTCTTTAGGGTAGGATGGTTAAGATCACACCCGATGTCATATCGAGTCTAGTGCATATTCCTATGGTCATTCACCCTTTGTTTCCATATCTTTTCATTGACATACTTCCAGTAGATTCTCTTGTCCATTCTACGGTGTTTAACACACCATTGGAGGTTGGTCCAGGTGCAATGCGCACTGGATCTTTACCTATGAATCTGTGGTCAGTGTCACACACTTCTTCATTGCCTATGGAGAAGGCTGGGTTTCTTTACGCCTTGTTACATGGAGATTCCATTAATTTACCTCGTTCATTTGCTAGCAAATTCTTCGTGCTATTCAAGTCACGAGGACGAGGGTGGGGCTATCTTATGTTTATTTGATGTATTGATTAGTGACAGCCCTAGGAGTGAGCTTTCATAAGGGGTTTCGAGCCGAGTTTCCCTGCCGATTGGCCATACCATTATCTCTCAGAGAAGGTCACACGCTTCTTCTAAGTCGGCTCAGCCAGTTGACCCGACTGTGCCATTGATCCTATAGATGACTTTATCTCTGTTGATCCTTCCGATTTTTCTCCTTCTTCTGCTCCTCATTCAGCTGACATCCCATCGACATCTACTTCTGCTCCTCTATATGGAGTATGTTTTCACCATCTGCGTCTGTTTCCATTGACCTGTCTGTTGCACTTATAGGACAGATGACCGTGCTGATCGAGCAGCAGGCTCATATGATGGCAGAGATTACACAGGTGAAAGCTACAGTTGATCGACACACTACCGAGTTTACTACGCTTCTTGGTGATGTTGGATATCTCAATCGATGACTGCGATGGATTTGTCACCATTGGGATGATGGTGCAGTTTCTAATGATGGGGGATACTGATGATGCAGCATAGTTGATATGTTGACCCTTGTCATTTTGTGACAAAAGTGGGTGTAGTTTATTGATGGATTATAAATTTTTAGATGTACATGGTAATTTTGACTTGACATGATGTATCTAAGAATTTTGATTAAATGATAATTTCAGTATTGCTGATTAAGTTTTGATGTTTTGTAGTATCAAAGTTTCGTTTTGGTATGTTGGATTGCATTGATATTACATCTTAATTTAGCTTATGATATGAAACTGAAATGATGTGTTATGAGTAAAAACTGTTTGGATTAATTGCTTGAATTTCTTTTACACTTAGTATTGTTTCACATATGTTTTACACTGGGTATTTGAGTTATCTATTTCAGAAAGCAAGTTTTGATAAAGGAAATGTAGAATTCAATGAAGACAGTTTGTGTTGGTTGTGTCAGTCATTAAGTCTGTAATTCTTTTTCAATACTACCTTGACTTTAGATTGTAATTTTGTCATAGAATACCAAAGGGGGGCTTGTTAGGTTTTTGGTATAATTGGCAAATCTGTGAACAAAATGGACTAAATTTATTAGGTTGTAATAGTCAAGGAGTAAGTTGTAAATAGTAGAAATTAAGTTGTATTAGGTCTAGGATTCAGGAATGGAAAAGAAGGAAAAATGGCGCAGCAATTTCGCTAGACTGACTTTGTTCGAGTGGCAGAAACAGAAGCATTGTCACCCGCCTGTCGCCTTGCCCTTACATGAGCGACACACTGTCCCTCCTATCGCCCATCTTTCGCTCGAGCGACAGGGTTCCATTCAAGGCTTTATCCGTCCAATTCAACCCTAAAACCTAAACTATACATACCAAACGTCTCTGAACGTTTTTTACAAGCTTGATAATTGAAGAAATACATACTGCTTCATATCCTCTTCATCAAACAAGTTTTCAACCTTCATGTTTTGATTTAATCTTAGCGTTGATAACATCAAATCCATAATCCAAATACCAAACTATTACTTCCTACAAATCTATCAGTGTTCTGAAGATCAATGGAAGGTGACTAAAGTTCCAGTTGTTGAAGAATGCAAAGTTCTTCGTTGATCCACAGGATATAGAAGAATTCATAAGGTTGGGATTTGCTGCAGGAGCGTGTAATCCAGGGGGTTTTGAAAACTACAGCTAAGAGTGGTGCAGAAGCACGCAATCCAGGAGAACTGTGGAAATTGCAGTCAGGAGGTCAGAAAGTACTAATAGTAGTCGTGTCTGGCAGACTTTAAGTTCATAATTCGTTTATAGTGGATTTATGACTAGCAAAGTGCCCGGAGTTTTTACCCAGTTGGGGTTTCTTCGTGATCATTCATTGTGTTTGTTTATTGCTTCAATAACTGCGGTATTTCAACATAGAAAAAATTGAACTGTTTGATTAACCATCAATATATAATTAATAGTGACTTATTTCTAATTAGTTATTAAGTTTTAATTCCACATAATCACCTATTCATCCCTATCTATGTGTAATTTGGGTCGAACCTCGTTATTTCAGATAGTTTGAATGTGGTAAAGGGTGTTGATTATAGTCAAGATCCATGTTTTGATGCATTTAGTTGTGATTCTGTAACTGGGCTTGTTTCAACTTTGTTTGGTGGTCATTAAATCACTTTCGTCCCTAGTTGGGATAGCAATGGCGAATAATGTTTCTAGTTGGGAATTTTTTATAGAGAAATTCGATTGTGTTTTTCATCGAATAATCCATGTTTATTCATTGCAGTGGATGCATTGTAGTGAAATTCATGTCAAAATGGAGATTATTAGAATTGGAATGTGACCCGAATTCTTTATTGAAAATAATTAGAAGTTCTAATTAAAATGCACATTAAGAAAAAATCCTTTCGAAATGTTATTGTGAAATCCTATTCATATTTAGTTGGCAAAGTCTAGTTGAAATTATATTTGGAAGCATTATTAGGAGTAGGCATTTGTGTTGAACTTGAAAAAATCGAAATTATGGACCTGAGGGTTTTCTTGCCGCATTTTCACTAGCATCCTGAGCACTTGAGCACCAAAAGCAGAGAAGCGGGCGCCTATCGGCGCTAGCATAATGCGGTAGGCGCCAGCATAATGCTCGAGCAACAGGGTACCGCTAGCCACCCAATCGGGCGGCGGTGTTATCCGGCCTAGACCTGTTTTTCGCGTTTTGATGAGTTTTCTTGCATTCTATTTCAACTATAACTCTACTATTAAGGTTGAACGTTCCTATTTGTTTCCTATATATAGTTGGTTCTTCGTTATGATTTCATAAGAAGTTAGACAAATATTTGTTTTTTTCTCTATATTTTAATAAAATTTTCATTCTCTACAAATTATTTTATTCTTGTATTGTTTTTGATCAATTATTTCATATTATGACTATAATATCGTATTTTCTCCAACAATTTAGTATTTAATTAATCCAGTATCATCTCCGCTTTTTACGAGAGAGAGAGAGAGAGTGTGTGTGTGTGTGTGTATGTGTGTGTGAGAGTGTGTGTGTCTATACAATAAAGTCCACAATGGAGTATAATCAGAACTATAAAGGCCCATGAAACGGGGGCTGAATATGCTACTAAGAATTTATGTTTGTTTAGTTTATTTAGGATATGCGCAATAACGTTCCAAGACTTCCAGATGCCTCGAAAAGAATGATGTAATACAAGGTAACTCGACTTATATAAGCTTAGCCACCTTGTTTCTAAGTTGCTTTGTCAACAAACAGAATAATATTGTTCAAATAAGTTGAAGATGTACAAATTTTCTTGTTATGGAAAGAAATTGCAGCATCTTTCTACTTGTTCTTGGCAATCAACATGTTTTGTTATCAGTTGTTTTTACCACAATTTTCTTCTGCTCATAAACCCATTTTGGATCCAGGTTTTTTATTTGGTCTTTCTATCCTTTCTAGGATTCTCGTTTCTTAAGGTTTTAAAGCCAAGAACCGAGTTTAGGCCTAGGAACATAGATTTGCTTTTCACATCTGTGTCTGCTACCACAGTCTCAAGCATGTCCACAGTCGAAATGGAAGTTTTCTCCAATGCACAATTAATCGTAATGACCACCTTGATGTTCATAGGCGGTGAAATTTTCACTTCCATGGTTGAACTTCATTTAAAGAGGTCCAAGATTAAAACAACCTGGAAAACTGAAGGAAAATCATCTACTGTTGATCCCAACGATTCTGTTGACCAAATTCAGTTAAGTATAGCTCCAGTCTCCGACTACAGAGCACACCCGTTTGAACCTCAAAATGATGTCTCATCACCATATTATAACATGATTCTCAACTACAATTCCATCAAATTTTTGGGTTTCGTGGTTTTAGGCTATCTTCTGGTAATTCAAATATTAGGTGTTGCATCTGTTTCAGTGTACCTAGCCCTTTTTTCAAGTGCAAAAGATGTACTAAGAAACAAGGGTATTGATGCATTAACTTTCGCTGTCTTTACAATAGTGTCTACCTTTACTAATTGTGGTTTTGTACCCACAAATGAAAACATGATAGTTTTTATCAAGAATTCAGGTCTTTTGTGGATTCTTATTCCCCAAATCCTTCTTGGGAATACGTTATTTCCATCGTGTTTGAGATTTCTGATATGGGTTTTGGGGAAGAAAATCAAAAAGGCTGAGGCCAGATACCTGTTGAAGAATACAACAAAAGTAGGGTACCTCCACTTGCTTCCTAGCCTGCATTCGTCTCTCCTAGTAGCCACGGTGCTCGGGTTTATTCTCACAGGGTTCATACTATTCTGCTCTCTCGAGTGGAATTCAGCTGGCTTGGGCGGACTCAATACTTATCAGAAAGTCATTAGCATTCTCTTTGAAACAGTTAATGCAAGGCATTCCGGTGAAAGTATTGTGGATCTCTCAACAATTGCACCAGCCATCTTGGTGTTCTTCGTTGTCATGATGTTAGTCTCTCTCTCTCTCTCTCTCTCTCTCGAGCTAACATTTTATGAGTTCTATATCTTGATAGCAAGTAAAACATACAATAGATTCAACATATAAACAAAAACAAAATTATGTAGCTAAAGCCATGTTCATGCATGAAACTGGGAAGTTGATAGTTACTTAGACTCAATACTTATAAAGTCTACTTCCATACATCCTTCAACAACCACTCCAGTTTGTGGCATAATTAATTTCATCTTCCCTATTCCTGAATACACCAGAAACTGATTTTAATTGGCCACTAGAACCCGGTTGAAAAAAGAGGTATAGTATCATAATTTTCTATCCTATATTGATTTCTAGCAATATATAGTAATCAATGTGATAATAATCGAGTACCTTGCTTCTTTGGTTCGAGAAAGGAAATTATTAGATACGATACCAATATCTTTAGCACACACCCAAAGAAAGCTGTCACTTCAATTTTTTGTAGTTTCCAAATTGACACTGAATGCATATTTTAATGTTTACTTTGGGTTAGAATAATGGTACAGCTCTATATTGTTTGCTTCAGCACTCTTTACCTTGCAACTGGCTTGCTAATAGGATAATATTTTCAGAGTAAGGACTAAATTGAGGTCAAGTGACAAGTTTCGGTATATTTAAGGCCGATTTTATAGAATTATTTCCTGAATTTCTCTAAAAGGTCTTATAATAGACAAAGTAGTTCCAAATATTATACAAACAAAGTCCATAAGCAGTTTTTTTTTTTTTTATTTCATTAGTAGCTTTTGACTTTTCAAGAGTTGTACCAAATGGGCTTCAAAGAGAGGTATTAAGGAATAAATATAATCAAATTAACATTCATCACGTCCCATTTAGTACTGCGTATTGATACTAAAAAGGCACTACAAATTTTACAATTAGGATAACAACAGTATATAATAAACACAAAAAAGCATGCTACGACGTGGATATACAAATATTGTCTTCATCCTGGTAAACTTCTTGACAGGTACCTTCCACCATATACCTCATTTCTACCAGTTAAGGAGGATGAACAAAGCCAACTTGAGTGTGAAGGGACGAAGAGAAGAAGAAAATGGATCGCTAAGGATCTCATATTTTCACAGCTTTCTTTTCTCGTCATCTTTATTATTCTCATATGTATTACAGAAAGAAAGAGCATCAAAGAAGATTCCATCAACTTCAGCGTGCTCAATATCGTAATCGAAGTTATAAGGTAAAATTTTACTTATCGGTTTCTTTAATTTTTACCATGATTATCACTAATCATAGGATTTGATCTCCCAAAACAATTTCGACCATTATCGACAGACTTAGGAAAATGCAATGATTACAAGTGTAAGAAAGTCAATAAGCACAACCATCATGATACCTACCAGGAGTACCAAATTAAATTGCTTAATTTGGTAGCTTACCAGTCGACTTTCCATCACTGACATGACACCAATAGTTAAGAAAAAAAGTCCTTTTTTTTCATGAATTTTTTTTGTTATTTCATATATAACGATGGGAAGTAGACTTTCCTCATTTTCTAGTCTTTAACAGACAAGCATGTCTGGGAAGTGGAGTTGCTGTGAGCCAATGAAGAAAAGTGACATGGTTATTACAAACAGTTTATAATAACGGAATACAGGAATAGTAACAGTTTATAAATAAATTAATTAAAGAAGAGAAACTAAAACCTAATATGGTCCGTTTATCAGAACATTTGTAATGAAAATGGATGATGATGGAAGCTGCAAAATTTTGAGTTAATTTTATTCTTGATTAACTTGTGATTTTGTAATTTTATTGCAGTGCTTATGGAAATGTGGGCTTCACGACTGGCTATAGTTGTGAACGTCAGCTACGGCCTCAAGCAAATTGTACGAACAAATGGTATGGATTCTCCGGAAAATGGAGTGATGAGGGTAAAATAATTCTCATTCTCGTCATGTTTTTCGGAAGAGTGAAAAAATTCAATATGAATGGAGGTAAAGCATGGAAGCTCATGTAAGTGAAAAATGGCACAATGTTTTGTACAAATAGTAAAAAAAAATTGTATTGCTAATACTAAATTAATCGCTCTCTGTACACTCTTAATAGTTTGAAAAATCTGATTATTAAGTTTGACCTTACGTGCGGAATTATGCAAATAATAGGCAACAAGTCACTTTTAATTGTTTCTAGGTGGTTAATCAATCACTTCAACTATCCTAAGTTTGATTCTCGCAGTTTACATGGAAAGCAGTAAATAACACAAATATTTATAACAGAGAAATCCAATTGGGTGAAAATTCCAGGACCAAGCCAGTTACCTCCACTATAGACAATACGGATTTACAATAAGATGCTGCCAACCAACTCCACTAGACTTCCCGATTTAATTCTTATAACTTCCAAGATCAGTTGAACCCACCAACTCCCGATCTTCTGCATTTGTCTCTTCCAAGTGGAATTCTAAGAATGCCGCATTCTTGTGCTTTTCCTGCGCTTGTAGTCCAACCGCTCTCAACCTCCAATAGCCTCTGAAGTTCAATTGAGAAAGTACCTTCCTATAACCAATAGGAAGTAGGTTTTTTGGATTCAATGGATTCGATGTTTTCCCATAATCTGTGGTTGTATAACCTCAAGAGTAAACGGATTGAATTAATACATGAACATGCTCTTGAATATGTTATATAGAAGAGACACAATGAACTACCCTCCTACTAATTTCGTGCATAGGTTCGTGTATTTATAGGAGATGGTAATTAGGTTGAATGTGCCAGAAAAAATACTTCAAAACATCAAATTAGGGTTTTTCGAATTGACCTGTCCCTCGAGCGAGAAGCGACGATAAGTGAGCGACGCACTGTCGCTTGAGCGAGAGCTCTGCGATAGTCGGGCGAAAGGCAATCTGCTTTTGCCGCTCAAGCACTAATTGGGTGAGAAGCTAGCGAAAATGCGGTATCGTATTTATCCTCTTTTCACGCTCTAACCTTAGACATCATAACTCAATTTGTAAAAATTGTACCATAGGTCCTTGATTTTTACAACACTTAACAAATTAGTCATTTTGTCCATATAATCGCCAACACTAAAAACCTAACAAACTTTCCATTTGGCATTCTGTGACAAAACTATACAATAAGTCAAGGAAAACTAAAAACAAAATCTTAACTACCCAAGTTTCATCAAACTGATGTCTCTTGCATTCTTTGTTAAACCTGTTTTCTAAAATTCACAACTCAAATACCCATTATAAAAGCACATGATACATGTAATAATAAAATCATTAAACACATGATACCTATACTAGTTGGATATTTTCTTTTTTCCCCATGACTTTTAGCATATTTTATTTTCACATCTTTTAATATTTTAAGTTTATTATTATTTTTCATATCTTAAGTGCATGCTCTTCTCCATTAAGCGACTAAAATGACCCATGTAATAAGCTTTATGATGGTTAACCTAAGTCAGGTGAACTCAGGCACCGGGTTATGAGAAACCCCACATGCTTAATTACTCGAGTCAAATAGGCTCTGAAGACGAACATAAGATATTGAGCTTTTTTATTACCGGGGATAAACTTGAGTTTAGGTCTAATAAATATGGTCAATTCATATTCAAGTCACTTAACTAACATTTGATTGGCATCTCAAATCTCACACACACGATTGAGTCCACTAACAATATCATAGTGTGTGCAGTGCAAATGTTACATAAAGACCCGATACTAAGTATTCCATAATAACCTAAGCCAGCAATGTAAATTATGCTACAGCTCATCGATTAAGCCCATGCTTGCTTACAACAAACAAATTCAAGTATATTATATATTATGCTGTAAAAACAATTTCCCGTATTTTTTATTTTCCAATTTTCCATTTTTTGTTCTAAAGCATGAATGCACCAAACAAAAAAAATGTCAAATACACAAAAAATAAAAATAAAAAATATGCATGAATTATCTACCTAGAAAACAAATAAACAAATATGATGCATGCATAAATCAATGTCACACAATGATAAAGTACGAGTATGGACCAAAAATACTCAATCAGTTAGGTATGCAAATGCTCTTGCCTTTAAGAACATCATGATCTATTTCAAAATTTTCAGCTCATTTTTCTTCAACCAAACTTGCCTAGTGATAGGAATATTCCCATTCATCTGTGTCATTAACTTGCTCAATTGACTCACCGGATTAGTAAGAAAGTCAATCTGACCAAAAAACTCATAATTCTTATTTTTATTTAGGTTATGATTTCTATTTATGTTCAGGAAATGACAATATCTAAGCCTTATGTGTCGTAACTCACCACATTGATAATATGTAGGGATAAACCTATGACCAAGGTATGTGATCGTTGATATTTATTCCTAGGTTGGCGTGGCATACTCTGTCTAGTAAGTTTTTGTCCTACGTATCCCTTATTCTTAGGTTGAGGGTTAGACACATGTTTAAGTTGGTCAGTACCAGAGACAAATGTGGTATTTGACATACTAGCAATATTATGATCATTTTTATTATATTATAACCTCCCTTATTACCAGTAGGCTTGCCCATTCCGAGAATATTATCTAGTTTATAGAACCACTAGAAAAGGTAAGAAGTTGAAATTTTAGAATGCTCTAGGTCACTTAGAAGATTTTTAACGTGGATTTCTAAGGTTTCCTTTCTAATAGCTCATTAGCTTTACTAGAGGTCTTCTTAAGCTCACTAGTGAGATTCCTAACCTGAATATGTAAAGATTCATTCATGGATTTCAACTCACTCAGGGTAGAGGTAGATTCCTAAATGTACGCTACGAGTTTCTCGTTTTCCGGCTCAAACTTGGAATACTCTAAGTCGCTCAAAAGATTTTTAACATGACTTTCTAAAGTTTCCTTTTGAACATCATCTCATTAGCTCTCCTAGAGGTCTTCTCAAGCTCACGAGTGAGATTCCTAACCTGAGTATCTAAAGATTCGTTCCTAGATTTCAACTCACTCATTGAGGTAGATTTCTGAATATACGCTACAAGTTTCTTGTTTTCCGACTCAAGTTCGATAACTCTCATACTTAAGGCTTTATTTTTTGTTAGAATCTTAATGCTCTCCTCATAGAATATCTCTCATGCTATCAGAATTGTCCTCACTATCAAAATCTTCTTTTAAATTCTCACTACTAGTTACGTTCTCAGCTTTCTCACTCCCCTTATCAGATTCATTCTTAATGCTCATAGTAAAGACAATATATTTTCCATTTTCCTTACGAGTTGAATTCTCACTCTGATTGTCCAAGTTAGACTCGTCATCAGTGAGAGTAGCATTCATAGCCTTATTTGAATTTCTCCTACTGCTAGGGCACTCACTCCAAACGTGGTCAAAACCTCTACAATTATGACACCTCAAAGTTTTAGAACTCTTACTAGATCCATTAGAACCACTTCTATGCTTCTCTTGAGGTTTTTGTTAATTCTTAAACTTTTTTCGTAATTTTTTAGTAAGGTAAGCTAACTCATATTCATTAGGAGAATCTGAATGGTAGAGTCAGAATCTTCATCTCTAATGATATTCAAGGCAATTGACTTCTCAATCTTCGGTTTACCAAATGTAAGTTCATAAGTCTGGAGAGATCCAACCAACTTTTCAATCTTAATGGAATCTAAGTCCTTACTCTCCTATATTGCCGTGACTTTAGGTATAAACCTTTCCGGTAGGGATTTAAGAATTTTTCTAACTATCTTAGGCTTTAGGATTCTCTCACCTAGGTTAAAGCTAGAATTTACAATGTGATTTAAGCTCGCATAAAAATCATCAAAAGCTTCATCTTCCTTCATACGAATTTTTTCAAACCTAGTGGTTAACATCTACAATTTAGAGTTCTTAACCCGAGTTCCCTCATGTGTGGTTTGTAGGATATCTCAAGCCTCTTTAGCTACCTAACGCATTGACACTAGTCTAAACTCTTTCGAGGATACTTCCATAAATAGGGCATGTAAGCTTTGTTATTCCAGTTATACTCATGTAAGTTAGGTCTAGTCCAATTAGCAATGGGAGTGTGGATTACTTCATTATTAACCTTGAATTATGTGCATCCAGATACACTCATCCAGGGATTTTAAAAAGTCTCTCACCCTAACATTCTAATAGGCAATTACTTTCAATCAAAATATAGCGGGACGGATAATGAATTACTCATCCAGATAATATGGGTCAAGGAACGAATTTGTGCTCTAATACCAATTTAAAAAATCTGATTATTAAGTTTGACCTTACATGTAGAATTAATTAATTAACAAGCAACAACTCACTTTTAGTTGTTTCTAGATGGTTAGTCAATCACTTCAATTATCCTAAGTTGGATTCTTGTAGTTTATATGGAAAGCAGTAAATAACATAAAATGTCGTTGACAGAGAAACCCAACTGGGTAAAAATTTCGAGACCAAGCCAGTTACCTCAACTATAGACAATACAGATTTACAGTAAGATGTTGTCTAGTCAACTCTACTAGACTTCTCGATCTAATTTCAATAACCTTCAAGATCAGCTAAACCTACCAGCTCCCGATCTTCTGTAATTGTCTCTTCCAAGTAGAATTCCAAGAACGCCCCATTCTTGTGCGTTTCCTGCGCTTGTAGTCCAATCTCTCTCAACCTCCATCAGCCTCTGAAATTTAACTGAGAAAGTACTTCATATGACAAATAGGAAGTAGATGTTTCGGATTCAATGGATTCGATATTTTTCCCCCAACGGATTGAATCAATACATGAACATGCTCTTGAATATGTTATAGAAAAGAGGTACAATGAACAACCCTCCTATTAATTTCATACATAGGCTTGGTATTTATCGGAGAGGGTAATTAGGTTGAATAGGCCAAAAAAATACTTCATAACAGCAAATTAGGGTTTTTTGGATCGGCTTGTCGCTCGAGCAAGAAGCCGATGATAGGCAAGCAACGCATTGTTGATCGACCAAGACCTTGACAACATGGGAACGAAAGGCAATCTGTTTTTGTCGCTTGAGCGCCAACTGGGCGAAAAGCTAGCGAAAATGCTGCACCGTGTTTCTCTTCTTTTCTTGCTTGAACCCTGGACCTCATAACCCAATTTGTACAAATTGCACCTTAGGTCCTTGATTTTTACAACACGTTACAAATTAGTCATTTTGTCCAAATAATCGTCAACATTATAAACCTAACATAGTTAATTTAGATAACGAGATATTTAATTATGTCTATACCAAAAGCTGGTTTGCCTTGTTTACAGTAGACAACTAAGTAACACTTACAATGTGATACTATTGGGTTTTAATACCAATGAATCTCGGACGATGATATAAACATTAAATTAAATTATTACCAACAACCAAGTCCAAATGCTCAACCCGAAAATAATGTGGGCCTTTGGAAGTAACTTAAATAATTAATGATACTCATGGCCCATATATATGACCTCTTGGATGACTTTGAATCTTGGCCTATTTAACTTCTTTTATTGGTCTAACTAAAGCCTAACCTAGCATATATATATATATATATATATATATATATATATATATATAGTGTTTTTGCCCTAGCCGTTTTGTGTGTGATTTGTGTGAGAAGTGAAGAAAACGTGA
>CAIGRP010077539.1:0-13197 GCA_903798385.1 Fraxinus cuspidata
AATGATTTGGTTTTCTCTCAAGTTTCTTACATTGCACAATTGGTGTCAGCATTACCCCATCTGTTGTCTCAAGTGCACATGCATCTTGTTTTTGGCAGAAATCTCTGTTGTGCTACCGTTAAGTCACTCTTTATCAATGAGGGGAAACATGGTGGCGAGGCTACTGTAGAGGCTGTTCAAATGATTGCTGAACTTGTAAAAACTAGCGATTGCCAACTACATCCTGACTCTGTTCAAGTAAGGAATCTTTTCTTGTGATCAGGGTTTTATGATTCCGTGCCATATAAATTTTGGATTTGTTTTTGCATTTTGCACATTACAATTCCAAATTAAACGCACATCTAAAAGTTGGAGCAACCAGTTATAAATATTAGTTCTCTCACCAACGTTCTTGTTTGGTGTAACATACAATGCTCAAACCCTGTGTGCAATGAACTTAATGATGTTCTTGGCATCATCATGGCCGTCTAGCGTGAAATATTAACTCTGTGTATTTATGGAGATATGTAAGTCTTAATGCTAATGCGTTATCTTAACATTTCTCAATGTGTTCACAATGTTTATCTGTGATGTGAGTTGCCTCTAGGGATGTAGTGATGATTCATCAGCCCGGGTTGGGGATTTTCTTTTTGGGTGGTGGTATAAATTTTATTTTAGACAGATTCAAAGGTGCGAGAAAATTTATATATTTTAAAACAAAAACAAAAAAATTATAAATAAATTCTTGGGACAATAATTGTTTTTACGGACTTTACATACACATGGTGTGTGTTTACAAAAGACAAAGTTGTGTTTATGCTATAGATCAGGTGAAGAGTCTAAAACTTATCGAGGATGAAAAATATTGGAGATTTTTGTTGCTGCGTGTTGCAGGTATGGACATGAGGTTTTGTGTTTCCATGGAATTAGTGCTAATAAATAAACTTCATGGTTTTTACTTCTGAAAGAAAAAGGGACTTGTTCTTTGTAATAGAAGTTTAGTTATACCATAATGAAGTGCATTCTGCGAAAGCCACAATCAAGTGATAAATTTTCTTCTTATCCTGCTTGATGTAAATGTAATTGGCATTTGTTTCGATAGATATTCCTTGTTGATTTGTTTTACCACTGTGAAAACAAGCCAAGTCTATGCTAGCAAACTAACCTTTCCTCTGGAACAAAAGGAAACCCAGTAGCTTTCTATTAAAGGGAAAATGCGAAAATATTTTGCAGTTTTCTGCTCAACTTTATCTATATATAGCACTACTTCGACTTAAAGAGACAAACCCCATGATTTTGAAAGAAGTGACGGGAGCTAAATGAAAATTTTTAATGACACGCTGAGAGGTATTCTGACTCACCAACCATGTGCATTCTGTGGCTTATGTTTTTTATTTTTGTCTCTACACGATCCTGCTTTTTCATTTCCATTTTTAGCTAACAATAACCTCCTTAAACGTTAAACCTTGTAGGCAACGCAGTATAGACGAATTAGTGAAAATTGGAATTAATATTGTGTTGCTGGAATTAATGCCGTGTCATGCATATGCGAGTTTCCATATCCCCAGTCAACTTCCACTTAACTGAAAATTGCAGTCACCAGCATCAATTTCGGTCATTAAACGTAATTATGAGCAAAACTCAGATAAACAGAAGACTTGAACATGAACCCCCAGAATCAAAATTCACTGATACTGCTAAACCATATATAAATTAACAGATTTAGTCAAAAAACCAGAACCCAACTCGAGAAAAAAACCACAAAAAATCCTTGCACTTTTTTATTTGGGCCCACCCAAGCCCAATTGGCTGATACATCCCTAGTTGCAACATAATAATTTCATGTTTTAACTTATTTTTCTTTGTAATGTCTAGTGCTCTGTAATCCCCCTTATTTATGTTGAATTCACGTTGTTTAGGAACAGAAATACAGTTGCTTGGGTTCATTTTTCTCGCTAAAAACCTATTTCTGAAGGTCAAAAAGTGCTGCTGTGAAAAATTATTTGTCTATCTTTTCCTTCTTTCAGTAGTATGAAGGTTATGAGGTTCATATTTTTATTGAATCTGCCCCCACCCCCACCAAAATCCAAAAAAGAAAAAAATTGGAAAGCCTCAATGCACTGGTGCCCAAAACCTGATTGTGGGTAATGTAGTACATTATTTATCATGTCCACTGAACTTCCATTTGACAGAGAAGTTCAAAGTCTTAAGATTTGAGCGAAGTGGTGAAAGATTGTAATATTTGTACTCGACCTGTATCTGTTGTGGTTGCTTCCTTAAATTTCTTCTGGATAGTTTGTCAAGATAGTGCAGATGGATATAATCAAATGTTGGACTGTAATCTGAAGTTCGTATTATAAATGCTCAAACCCTTTAAAAAGTTGCACTGTCCTTTCAGGTCTTTTTGTCTCTATCATTTGATGAGGATCTTCGAAAACCTCATGTTTCCGATGTGGAAAGTAAAAGCAAAAACAAAATGTCTAAGAAGAGAAAGGGTTTTGAAGAGCCAAATCACTTGCTAGATAATGGGAAGAAGAAAACTAGGCAAGAGATGATGACGAGGACAAGAGAGGAGGTATAGTGACTCTCCCACAGGAAGTAAATATTTTCAATTTCTTGTCGTCGTTTTTATGTGTTTAAGGTCTGAACAGGTCAATGCAGACTTCAAGGCTGCTTCATTCACCCAAGATCTTTCAGAGCGGAGAAGGATGCAGTCTCAGACTCTTTCAGCTGTATTTCAAACATTCTTTCGTATCTTAAAGCATACAATGCACCCAACGTAATTTTTCTTTTTCCTTTTTTTGGTCTTTTATGTGGATATCTCTGCTTTCAAGTTGAGAAAATGTCATTTTAATATTGAATTCGAAGGCAAATAACTAGTTCTAATATGTAGTTATGCTTAATAGCAATTTATGCCCTTCTTTTTGGCAGAAGTGCTGATTGTCCTGCAGTCCTGAAGTAATCTAATAAAGCAAGTAATTCATAAATAGAATTTGTAAATGTCCTCAATTAGCTTAAAATTGCACGTAGATTTTACGTTTCTTAAAGTTTATGCATGATTAGAAGTTGCAAAAGCCGTCCTAATGAATTGTGCAATCAGTAATTGATGATGGAATTGTAAATGCTTTTTAATGTTACTGGATGCACTGTGTTAATGTCTATTTCAAATAATTATTTTTGTATTGATGACCTCTTTATCGTTTAAGAATCTAAATCTTTCTTCTCTACCAAATTTGCCTGTTCCTGTGTAGTTTAGTTTGACCAATGTCCCCCATGTTATTTCTTGTTACCTTTTGGGATTATATTATAAAATGTTAACACCAATTTTTTTACTGGGGCTTCACTCATTTTTAATCTGTGAAGCACTGATTTTTTGATGCAAGTGTTAACTGTGACGCATTTTCTGTATACCATCATACTTCATCAACAAACAAATTATTGGTACCGAAATGTTGTTTTCCCTTTCAAATCTGTTATTTTGGCCAGGGCAGCATCTCTTACATATCCTTTTTTTTTTGTTGGGTTCTCAGATCAGAAGCCAGTTCCTTACTTGGTACGTCTGGGAGTCACCCCTTACTTGCACCATGTTTGAATGGAATTGGAAACTTTTCTCACCTAATTGACTTGGATTTTATGGCCGACCTCATGAATTGTCTGAGGAAGCTTGCCGGAAAGAGCGGCAAGTCTGGGGACTTATCCGAGAATTCTTCAAACTATCTAACAGTATCTGAACGGTTGCTGTGCTGCATTGTTGCTTTTAAAGTGATGAAGAACAATCTGGATGCTCTAAATGTTGATTTACAGGATTTCTTTGTCCAGTTTTACAATCTAATTCTGGAGTACCGGCCGGGAAGGTATATTTGTTACTGTCAAAATTATTTACATTTATCAGATTCAGAGAATTGCTTGATTATCCTGCTTATTCATTTGTTGTTCTTTTGGTGATCTTAATTATTAAAATTTTACTTCATCATCAGAGCAGAAAACTGTAGTTTGGCTATATATTTTCTACTCAAATTGTCTAACTTCAGAGTTTATTGGTTAGCTATTGAATGGACTTATAAGGACGAGATTGTTACGCATATCCTTTATCATTTCATCTGGAAAGCAATTCTTATAAGAATTGTTTCTCATTTCATCCTTGCTAGATAGTGATGTCTACGTGAACCATCTACTTTTATGAAAATATACTTCACATTGTTTTCTGAAGAGTGGTGGTGAAGTACACTTAGCTGGCTTAGAAGCTGAAGGGATCAATTTGCATGATGGATTTGCATCTGTCATGATGTGAATACTTCAGAATTTCATTGTTTCACTTTTCTGAGTTGCATTTGCTCTCTCCATCTGGTAGCATCCACGGTGTTTTGTATTTTGGGCAAAAAGCTGATACTTTGGCCTTGACTTGTAATTCTTTCATTAATGTGCATTATTTTGTGGTATATTGTCCCCCGGTTTTCTCATCTCTACATTCTATTTCCATGCTCCATTTTTTTTCTTGTTATTGTTTTATTTAATTTTCCATTTCCAGAAGTTGTGGGGGAGCAGTTTTGTATTTGTATCTTTTTACTGCAAAATGCCTATTGGCTTGACATTCCTAATGTGTTTGTGAGCAGGGATCAGGGTGAGATATTAGCTGAAGCTCTGAAGATAATGCTGTGTGATGATAGACAACATGATATGCAGAGGGCTGCTGCATTCATAAAACGTTTAGCCACGTTCTCACTGTGCTTTGGGTTGGCCGAGTCCATGGCTGGTTAGTTAACTTCAGAACTTCTAGTGCATGTTTGGGATAGTAAAATGAACAAGATCTTAACTATTTCTTTCTATAATACTATGCAGTACTGTCCTTCATCCTTACTAACATGTCATTATGCTATGCAAAAAAATATTCTATTATTTTTCTGTTCCATATGTAATTTGTTTCTTTCATGTAAAATATTTCAGCTTTAGTTACCATAAAGCATCTTCTCCAGAAGAATGTCAAATGCCGTAATCTTTTGGAAAATGATGCTGGAGGTGGTTCTTTTGCAGGAGCAATTGTGGTTAGTCCTTGTATATCTCATAGTGGATTGAAAATATGCATTCTGTCAATTCAGTTTGTTGACGTCTGTGGTTTTATGTTACTCGCAGAAATATCAGCCGTATGCTTCAGACCCTAACCTTAGTGGTGCACTAGCTTCAGTTCTTTGGGAGCTGAACCTTCTAACAAAACATTATAATCCAGCGATTTCTACTATGGCTTCTGGTATTTCGACCATGGGCTGCGCAAATAATCAGGTTTATCATTCCATTGTCTCACCTCAACAAGCTTTTAAGGAGTTCTCACTGAAGCAGGAGTCGATTGTTCCATCAGGTGATATAAAAATATCAAACAACAAAAGAAAGCCTGGAAATGACAAACTCTCTTCTGTCAAAGTTCAGCCAGATGTAAATATGAAGCACCAATCTGACGAGAATGAGGTTAGAAAGAAACTTGCCGAGCATTTTTTGCTACTTCGTGATATTACAGAGAACCAGAGATTAAGGGGTGAATTGGAGCGAACAACTTTGTCATTGAACCTCTACGAACAGCATAAAAAACAGAAAAAGCAGAAGAGGAAGACAAAGATGACTTAAAAATTGTAATAGATTTGTGAATTTTTCTCACTATTTTTCGAACTTTGGCCTTGGTATATCTAGCAGGTTTTGTAACACAACTTGTATCAGGATCAGTCTATTTATAATTTGGTACGATATATTGCCGACATTCAGCAGTAGAGAAAAAGGAAAATAAGTTCAAATTTTGTTCTCTGTGTTGAGTTTTTTGTTTACTCCTTGGTTCGTATATTTCACTATCCATTATTGCTTCGGACCATACTATTGAGTTATTTCCTTTAGTCTTGACATTTTCGCACCATGCCAACCGTAGTTTGTTTGAGTGTATATTCTTCTTCTTTTGGAAACTCTTTGCAGTTCAAGGACATAAAAAAATATTTTTTCCACCTTTATTAAGAGTTTGTTTGGCGGGGATTTTTTGCAAGTGAAAAATGATTTTTTAAGAGAGTGTGTCGTTAAAAAAGTGCGAAAAAATTATGGGTCCCTATGAATATGTAATTGAAAATGATTTTGAATAAAAAAAATTCTCCCAAGATGGACAATAAAATTTCATTTTATAATTTTGATATCCATATGTTATGAATTTTAGTAGAATTGCTAATTTGTGATTTGGCATCTATAGAATTGATCTCCTGCCCCAGTAAGTAGGATAAAAACTCGAGAGAGAACTCATTATGGTTATTTGAATGTATGATTGTTGGAAATATTCATAAATAAGATTCTCTTGTCACGTCAGTAGTGGGAAGTTCTTATCCTATTCACCGTGGGCAGGAGATCAAATATGTTGGTATCTATCCTTCAATGTATGAACTTCATCATATTATTCACTTATTCACTCGACAATAATTACATATATATTTTATATTGCATTAATACAATCTATGGTATTTATATGAGGTTATTTTAATTTAGATACGTGAAATTAGTACTTCATAAAGGATATGTGCATTAAAGCGTGTGCCTAACTGAGACCTTGAATATAAACTACTAAAAATCCATGTATGTTGCTTGTTTCGTATTTTCTTATTGCTCTTGCGAGTAGAGATTCGGACTTAATTTATAACATCGAATACAAGACAATGTCTTCAAAACAAGTATGCTTTCCTCAAGATCGTTATTTATACACCTAGGGAATATAGAGTACAACCCTAAAACCTAAATTTTTTCCATTTTTATTCATCATGGATGTAGGATTTATCTATGCTAATCATCATTACAAGAATCCTAATACAAAATCTTAGATCACCGATAAATGAATATTCTGTAGCTTGTTCATGTGCCCAAATGGGAAATGTAAAAAACAAGTTGTCCATGAAAGAGCAGAAATTTCTGAAAACACTCGGTAGATGTGAAAATGAGAAATAATCAAGAAAGAAAAAGCTAGAATGCATGTGCATCGTATCACTATTCACATGTATTGTTTTCTATCAAAAGAGAATCATAACAGCAAAGCAAAAATACCTTGGCTTATTCAAAATAATGTCGTAAAATAATTACCTATTTTAAGAATTTAACGTGTAATGAAGATAAGCACTTAAACTAGGTAGCACGTGCCTTGTGCAGCATTATGTGAATGCATATGATTAAAAGCTGAAACCAGCTTATAAGTATATTTATATGTTGTCATGGATCAAGAAATTTCCAAGAAACTATGAGGAAATGGATGAGTTTGAAAGGATAGAATGACAAGTGGCAGAAAAAATCAAGAAACGTGAATATTTAATTGAATGAATAATGCATTGTATGAATTATCTTAATTTTGGTATTTTAATATTTTCTTGAAAGCTGGAGTTTAATATATTATAGAAACTTAAAAATAGTATGGAAGATGCAAAATCAATATCTATTGCACATGGCAAGAAACGAAAGTGGTTTTCTTTCTTGAATTGTATGAGTTTCTATACTTCCCAACGGTTAAACATAGATTATGAAAAACGAGATTAATAAAAGATTTCAACTAGAAAAACAAAAAAGTCATGTGTTATGACAAAAATTTATATTCTATATGCTCGACAAAAGAAATACACTTGTAAAGAACAAAATATTGGTGTCTCAATGGCTAATTTTTGAATCTTTAACGTGAAAATTCGGCTTTTATTCTCTTTTCTTTTTGTATGCTAAATTTTTAAATCATGCTACTTGATTGGTCACTCAAGTCTTCAAGAATTAAAATCATTGTTAATTAACTTGATGAATGTTGCTTAATTAGATTTTAGCTAACATCATTTAGAAATTGAAAATAGTCAAAGAGAGGTAGGTCTGTCATTAGAGTGGATCAAATTATAGCATTTCTTGCTCAATTGATGGCATATATAATAACTATTTATTTAATAATGATAATGTTATTATTGTTATTTGACTAAATTTGCAATTGCAATCATTGAACAAATGATAAATTAAGAAAAATGTCCTTTTAATAATTTATTAAATGATGGAAGGAAATTTACCTCTCTTTTCAAGAGTTTATCATCCCATTGTTTATGCTAAATGTCAACTCATCCTACGTGTAAGCGGGTCCAAAAATAAGTGGTTCTATTTATTTATTTGCTTAATTTGTTTAAGTGTAACACTAAATTGTCTACGTCATAGTAAATAAAATTAAGATACAACAATATGAAATGTTGAAAGAACTTCTAATAATAAGAAGTCGTATATTTGTCAACAACTACGATATATTGTGAATCAAATAAGAAAGAAGATTACCACTTGTGTAGTCGAGTCAATAAATGAGGAGTTATAAATAATAAGTTGTATGTAATACAATAACAACACAAGATTGTGGATATCAAATAAGAAAAGATTTTTTACTCATCGGGTAGTAATTGAAGAAATATTTTTAAATAATAAATTGTACGTACAATAATAACGACGCAATATTGTAAATATCAAATAAGAAAGACTTTTACTAACTAGGTAGTCGAGATAATAAAAGAAGACCATAATGTACTAACGCAATTACCTCCTCGAATTAAAATTATACGTATTTTTGCTTTTACATGTAACCGTACCTAATAATCTCTTGTTGGTTGGGGCTCACCTAACCAATTAGGTGCATAATTAAATGCCAAAGATAATCATAAAACGAAATAGAGTAATGTTATTAAGTTATTTAGGTCTACTGAGATTGCAGACCCTATGTGAAATTAACGTGACATTAAAAAATAAGAGGAATTAAATGATTAATTTAATTTCACATTTCACATTTCATTCAACATATCATCTAGCGTCACTTAAATTGAAATTGCAATCTCGATGGACTACATAACATTATTCTATGAATTAAATCAAATTGAAAAGTTTAATGCTTTGACTAGGACTCCATTTCGTTTTATTATTAAAAGACATAAAATATATGGAAATTATCAAGCCAGGAAGAATCACAAGAATTTATTAATTGCTTTCGCATTACTCTCAAGTCATAACTTGATTTGAGCATTGAAGTTTAAGAGGAATTTCTCCTCCAAGACTTTGAATTAAATAAATTGGAGCATTGTGTGGAAGTAATTTTGTTGAAAAATATTATAGAGAAAAGTTAAAGAGAAAAATAAAAAATTAAGTTCTTGTTTGACATTCATTAAAATTATAATTCATTTTTATCTCTATTTATCGACTACAAACTTCAATAAAATAATATTACACGTAAATAAAAAAAATTATTCATTGTTATCAACACATTCTTAAAAAAACGTTATTCTAAAAATTATAATCTCAAATAATGAATATTTTTATAAAATTTGTCGTTAAAAAAATTATTTTTAAATAATCACTTTTAAACAAGGGTTAATTATGAAATATAGAATCACAGTTTTTTTTTTCACCTTTTAAAAGAGTTGCGTAGGCCAACTAGTGTTACATAGCCAACTAGGCCAAGCCACGAGGCACTTAACCGGCTGTTAGTCGATAAATCATGTCTGATACACATTCTTTAATTTATTTATTTTTTCGATTTATTTAGAGTTACATTCATAATCCACAACTTTTCTTATCTTATAACTATAAATTCTCCAAAAATATCATTTTTTACCAAATTTATTCTTAAAAAATTTGTATCAATACCATAGCAGCCGCGAAATTATGAAAGAGAGCAAACAAAATGGAAAATATATAAAAATACATGTAGAATTTTAACTAGGTTTTGCTAGTTGTGCACGAGATTGACACTCCAATGTACACTCTCGTCGCAAAAGAGGAGGCCTACATTCAATAAAAATTTCGTGGGCTTCCTTATTGTGAAAGGGCTGTACAATGGAGTGTCAACCCCGATACAATCTTGAATTTATCGAGATATTATACAAAAATTAGGGGAAAAAAATGCATTTTTCAATATCATTCTGTTTTTTTTTCTCTCACATTACATTCATCGAAACCCTAAAACCTGATGCTCCTCCACTTAATTCGTTAATGATCACAACGTATTTACAAAAGGAGAAGAAAAAAAATGTTCTAACTGTAAAACAATTATCAACATTCTGTTAATCGCATGAATTATTTTTCCTTCGATGATTTGCTTTTGCTACCGGTATTCATCGGAGAGATATTTCAGGAGATCCTGGATGTCATTCGAATCTTCAGCTCCGCCATTGATGCTCAGAGACTCCAACACTCGTTGGAAGAGGAACACATGGCAAGGGATCCGCAAAACACCTTTTTGTTCGTAACCATACTCTTGTGCCGATTTATTCAGAAGCTTTATAAAAATCGGGTGATTCAAAAGCTCGGCACTCACGACGAAGCGCTCCATCTCCTCGCCTACATACACCGGCAAGTGTCCCTCCGGCACACCGCCACTCCTGAAAGACACAGTCGGTCGACGCCTCGTCCTCGACTCCGATCGCAAAAGATTGTACTGTGAGGAATCTGCCACTCTTGCTAGCCTCCGTATCAATCTCTTCATTTTTTCAAGGACTTTTCAGAATTGTTTTCAATTTTGTTTACAGAGAAGAGCTTTTGGAGATTTGAAGGGAGATGTGGGTTTAAAATAGCAGATGCAGTGGGTTGGGTACATACACACAAAGACTATTGCGAGGTACAGATAGGCGTACTGGCAGGTACAATTATTGTTGAGTGTTGTGTAATTAATTAATATTGTACGGTTTAATGTAATTAATTAAACTAAGCCGGTTCTTTAAAACAATTGGAAACTGCCAAAAATACGGTGTTTTTCGTGAGAATGACATTCATGTGAATTTACAATTTGTCTGGCACGAAACTGCCAGTCAACTACGATAAAACCAATAATGTCGGAGTATAAAAAATCAATTGAACCGTTCAATAATTAGGTTGCGTTTGATTACGTGCATGAAATTTGAATGATAAAAAATAAATTTTAAGCAATTCAATTACCTAGAATTTATTTGTTATAAATTATTAATTAAATATGTTTGATTAATTTAGTTTTCAATTTAGAAAATATTATACTTGTCCAATTTTTATTGATGGGTAGATAAATAGAGAATAATGAAAGAGAGAAAGAAATAACGAATTATCTGAAAAATAATAATCGCACATTTCTAAAGAAAATATTTTCCTTATTTTCAAGGAAAATATGGTCACGTGACCAAAAGTACGAAAATATTTTTCATTAAAAAAATTGTTAAATCAAACAAGCACAAAAATAAATTATTGGGTGGAAAAAATATATTTTCCATGAAAAATATTGGTAATGAAATGTACCCTTAGTGCTATTTAAAGCATCTTTAAAAGACTCTCTAAACATAAAATACTTTATAATTTAGAGAGTCAGCGGTTAAAAATAAGTTTCAAAAGACTTTTTATTTTAACTTTTTAAAATAAATAGTAGATTGAGTCTCTATTTTTAATTAACAATGATTGTATTAAGTAAGTTACAAATTTCAACACTTTATAATTTAAATTATTCGAATAAATTTAAATTGATTGGTCATTAACATATAAAAAAAATTGTTAAATAAAATATAAAAAGAAATCAATAAATATTCTTTGAAAAATAATAATGGGTCAAAATAGAGAGCATTGTTGGAATACGTAAAAAAATTAACTCTTGAAACTTAAAGATACCATCTATTACGCTTAAGAAGCTCTTAGACTGCAAATTTTGTTGAGTAACTTTTTGTACGATACAATCTTATAAAAGTAAATTTTAATTGTGTGGAGCGATGAATGAGAATTTATTGATCAATCTTTAATTAAAACATGCATAGATTGAAGTCGTGATTATAAATTAACGATTTCGCGCATAGATAGAAATCGTGATCATCAATTAACGATTTCGCGCTAATGTCGTTCATGAGGCTATCAAGTGTACTTAAAAAATATATCTTATAAGTAAAATAAGTCCCTTTCTATTAAGCCAACATGTTTGGAAACTCAACTCATTTAAAAGCAAAATCAATGTTACGTTTTTAATAGGCCGAGTTTTTATATACAAATTTCAAGAAGGGTTGGTAAATTTTCAGAATTTAAAGGAATTTTGTTCAAAAAAAATTGGGAGGTGCTTTTTGCTTATTCTCCTTTCGTCTTAATCATAATTTTTTTTTCTTTTTTTTGTTAAGCCAACGTGTTCGAGTAATTTTTGTGCTTATAAAATAATTTATCAACTTATAAGCTGGATCTAAATACGTATTATAGTACTACATTATTTTTTCAAGCATGTGCCACTTAATGAAAATGAAATTGTTGGAGGTTTGAACGCGAAAATTCTAATTTAATACTCAAGTAATTAATTAATTAATTAATCATCTAGATGCCGACATTAATATATATAAATTGATTAGATTCACAGGTAAAACAGGTATAGCGAGGTTATTTCTAACATCAGCCACTGTTCATAATTAAGATAATTAATCTATTATTATAATTTGTATAGTCAATCTATTTTATATGGATTCTCTGGTCTAATTCACATTTTATTTTGAGCTTCAAAAGGTTAATTTATAAGTAAATAAATAAAATATTAATCCAAATTAGAATAAGTAAGTTACTGTCATTAAGCTTTAGTAAAAAAAGGTATTCCAATCAAAATATTTGGAAATAGCCTTACGTTGTTTTCAACCTTAGATAATCATGCTTGCTCAATATATCGACTCAAAATCTAATATAGAACTGTTGATGCATAAAAATGAGGNTATAAGTAAATAAATAAAATATTAATCCAAATTAGAATAAGTAAGTTACTGTCATTAAGCTTTAGTAAAAAAAGGTATTCCAATCAAAATATTTGGAAATAGCCTTACGTTGTTTTCAACCTTAGATAATCATGCTTGCTCAATATATCGACTCAAAATCTAATATAGAACTGTTGATGCATAAAAATGAGGCACAATTAAATGGTCCAAAGATGGAAGCTCAGGTAGGAAATTCGAAAGATGGACCCAAGAGAGACCATGAAGAGTCCTAAGACAGTACCCGGGATAGAATTACTAGCGGAGGCCCAACATCGTCCAAGCCAATAAGTCGCCCAAGATCGGGGCAACCATTATCGCCCAAGCATGCAGAACGCCCAAGATCCAAGCAATCATAGTACCTTTATTTAAAGCGACGATTATGAAAGCAGTTCATTCTACGATCCAATGGCTACAGTCAGGAGCGGTTAAGTGTTAAGAAAAATAGCAGCAGTTAAGGACGGTTTTAGCATATCATTCATCA
>CAIGRP010077554.1:0-38193 GCA_903798385.1 Fraxinus cuspidata
GCTTTTTTGCCATCCCTACATCAGATCCGAAGAAATAGGCAAGAAAATTAATTATAGATAAAATCTTAAATATAAAAAAAGTAAAAAACTGGTGAGGTGAACAGTGAAAACGGAGTAGAAAAGAGGCTTTTTGTGTACATGTGAGGAGAGGACACATCATCTCCATGCTTTTACATCTGCTTACGCACACAGATACATGAATATCTAGAGAAAGTGAGACACAGAGAGACAGAGGGAGGGGGCTTACGTTACGTATGTCAGTCAGTGTGTGAATTGAGTTCGCTTTAAACACAAGAGAAAAAGAGTTGAAGTAGAAGATATTCAATGGTAAGGGTTTTTCTTTAATCAAGAGTAAGATCAATTTGGGCTTTTCTTTTTATATATCTGGCTGAACTTTTCCCTTTTTTCAAGGTTAGGAGCTGTTTTCTTTTTTTTCGTACATGGATTGAGAGGTGATGGGTTATAATGTTGAGTGATTTTTTACCTGATGAATACTGAAAGAGGGTAGAATTGATAGAAAGGGCTTCAATTTGGTGGAATTATGAGTTAAAGATTCAATCTTTTTGAGGTGTGGTTTTTTTTGTGGCAAAAGTAATAATTTTCTGGGGAAAAATTTTGTGGGTTTTTCCCTTGGTAGTTAAATTAAAGTAGTAAGAGTTTTATAAATTGAATTTTGTTGGATTTAAGAAGTTTTGGGAAGATCAAGGAAGTATTTTTTGAAGGGGTTCAGAAGTTCATTTGGGGAAAATTATGTATTTTTTGGTGATTTTGGAGATGGGTATAAAATTGAATTCGTAGAGCTAAATTTTTTTTTTTTTTTTCTTAATTCTGCGTCATTTATATTTTATTGCCTGACCGTCTTTTTTGTGAACTGATTTAATTGAGAGAAATAGATTTGATGAGAGTTTTTATGGAATATAAAGAAAAAACCAAGGAAACTGTGAGAGGTTTGGATTCTCAATTATGGCATGCCTGTGCCGGTAGTATGGTGCAAATGCCACCAGTGAACACGAAGGTATTTTACTTTCCTCAGGGCCACGCGGAGCATGCCTGTGGGAATGTAGATTTTACGAGTTTTCCGAGGATTCCGGCTTATGTGCCTTGTAGAGTTTCTGCAGTTAAATTCATGGCAGATCCTGAGACCGATGAGGTTTTTGCAAAAATTCAATTGGTTCCTGTTAGTGGGAATTATGTTGATTTTGACGATGATGATGTTGATGGAAATACTGGATCAGAGAATACAGACAAACCCCCATCTTTTGCGAAGACATTAACACAATCAGATGCAAATAATGGTGGCGGTTTTTCGGTACCTAGATATTGTGCGGAGACACTTTTTCCTCGTTTGGACTATACTGCAGATCCTCCAGTTCAGACCATTCTTGCAAAGGATGTTCATGGGGATACCTGGAAATTCAGACATATATACAGAGGGACACCAAGGCGACATCTGTTGACAACAGGCTGGAGTTCATTCGTGAACCATAAGAAGCTTGTGGCAGGCGATTCAATTGTGTTTCTGAGGGCAGAAAATGGGGACCTTTGTGTTGGAATCAGGCGAGCGAAGAGGGAAATTGCTGCTGGACATGAAGCCCCGACGGGGAGGAATCCAGCACGTGGGAATAGTGTTATGCCGTATGGAGGGTTTTCATCATTTCTGATAGAAAGCGAGAACAAGTTGGTGAGAAATGGTAACCAGAATTCAAGTGGGAATTCGACTGGCAGGGGAAGAGTGAAGGCAGAATCAGTTATTGAAGCTGCAACTCTTGCTGCTGCTGGACAGCCATTTGAGGTGGTTTATTATCCTCGAGCTAGCACTCCCGAGTTCTATGTGAAGGCTTCTCTTGTAAAAACGGCACTACAGATTCAATGGTACTCCGGAATGAGGTTCAAAATGGCCTTTGAAACAGAGGATTCTTCGCGTGTTAGTTGGTTCATGGGAACAATTTCCACAGCTCAGGTTGTTGACCCTGTTCACTGGCCTGATTCACCTTGGCGGCTACTCCAGGTAATATGATTTGTTTAAGACATTTCTCAGATGCAACTTCGGCTAGAGTTATATTTGTGTTGAACTTTTCTTGGTATTTAATCAGTAGTTTAGTATTCTTTACACATATTCTGCTATGATTTGATGTTCAAACAGCAAACTATTGTTAGCAATTTGACATCAATCTTGCATACAATTTCCCTACGAGCTTGAGTGATGCAATAACTAGGCTCAGTACTCATGTTCTCGTTATGACTAATGCTTTGATGTATATGTTCTTTCAATTGTTGAATGATTTTATTCTACCTTCAGACATATATGTTACAGGTCATGGGTATCTGAAACCTATGATAAAAATATCAGGGGTGCAAATGCAACATATATTTTAGTGCCTCCCATTTTGTTGCTTGCAAGTTATAAGTCAGAATTTTGCTATCAAACTTCCAATTATGAAAATTGTGAATTGTCAAAACAAGCTTCATTTATTGTATTATGTCTTAATGTTGAACTGTATCTTCTTGTTTGGTGATTAGGGAAATGCTCTTCGAATGAAATGTCTCGATAGTCTCTACTTATTTTATTACATTCATGTCTTAATTCAGGATAATCATTGCAGGTAGCATGGGACGAGCCTGAATTGCTTCAAAATGTGAAAAGAGTCAATCCTTGGTTGGTGGAATTAGTTTCAAACATGCCCAACATCCATCTCTCTCCATTCTCTCCCCCGCAAAAGAAATTGAGATTACCACAACATCCCGAGTTCTCTCTAAATGGTCATTATCCTTTGCCGGCTTTTTCTGGTGGGCAATTAATCAATTCTGGCAACCTCTTTGGTTATCTTCGTGACAACATTCCTGCTGGCATGCAGGGAGCCAGGCATGCTCAATATGGTTTATCGTTATCAGATTTCTACATTAGTAAACTACAGTCCGATTTTTTTCAAGCTATATCCAAGGGAGCCTTCAATCCAAACACAATAAACCCTGGCAATAATGAGAATGTTTCTTGTCTACAAACTATAGGAAATTCAATCCCAACTTCAAAGAATTCTGATAATGGGAAGACGACCCCATTTGTGCTTTTTGGTCAACCAATACTTACTGAACAACAAATTTCTCAGAGCAAAAGTTCTTCGAAAGGCAATTTAGACAAGATGGAAAATACTTCTGATGGATGTGGTCATAATTTACATCAACATAGTACTCCAGAGAGATCAAGTGAAGGCTTTCATCCCAAGCTCGACTTGGAGGCCAGTCATTGTAAGGTTTTCATGGAATATGAGAATGTGGGTCGCACTGTCAACCTTTCTTTGTTTAGTTCTTATGAAGAACTGTGCAAAAAGTTGACAAGCATGTTTGACATTGATAGTTCTAGGATCTTGAACCATGTTTTCTATCAGGATGTAACAGGTGCAGTTAGGCAACTTGGCGATGAACCCTTTAGGTAAGTTAAGTTCATATTTTAAATTTATATGAACATGATGTTATATTACGCTGCATCAGCTTATTCTCTAGTTTTATCATGAATTTGTAACTTTTCTTCATGGATATTGCAGTGACTTCACGAAATCAACTCGAAGGTTGAGGATTCTAATGGATACAGATAGTGACAGTGTAGGAATGTAGAGGTTTTGACCAAATAAGTGAAACTTCCATTTTCCATTTGTACAGCAGAAACATGAAGGTCTTGTTCCTAATTCCTTCCTTCTCGTGGACATTTACCGCAATATTCAACTAAAATTTCATGAAAATGTTAAGTGTTTTCAGGGATGATGCGTTGAGCTGATTTCTTTGTAGTGCTTTCGAGTTTTGCCAAGACAATACATACAATGAACTAGTGTAAACTTGCCTTTATATTCATTTCTCTCTTAAATTTAAGAATTCTAATTGAAGCCTCCAAGAAAGAAGGCAATCTAGGATACCTTTTTGAGTATGTTCTTGAGAAATTGTTTCCAGTAACTACTGGCACAGAGTCGAAGGCTGATTGCCAAGAGTGAAGTGGCTGAAGCACGGGACAGAAACTGGACGTGCAATATCAAGGCTTGAGGGGCCACAGGAGCAGGGGTGAAGGAAACTACAGGCACAGAGTCGAAGGCTGATTGCCCAAGAGCTAAAAGTGAAGTGGCTGATGTGCAGCACAGAAACTAGGCGTGCAATATCAAGGCTTGAGGTACCACATGGGCAGGGGCGGATGTAGCCAAATGCTAGACGGACGGAATGCAGATTATGCAAGCAAAGCAGCATGCACATTTGGAGGAAACACGGAAGGTTTCCAGACTAAAAACAATTTACAACCTTGTGTAAAAGACAATAGTCTAGAGTGCTTCATGGATGAATTTTGAATATGCATTGGAGAGTGTAGTCTGGGATTTTACCTTCTCAAGAAAGTTATTTATGGATACCTTAGATATTTAGGATAAAAGGTTCTAGAAAATTAATCTCAAGAATTGATCTTCACTATCTATTAAAGAGATGAAAGTATTAAAGGTAACCAACCATGTTCGCTAAGCAAGTGACACTGATCTTGAGTAATAGTCAAGAGAGCTTGAGTGATCATAACTATATTAACAGCTTGCTCCAATATCTTCGAAATGGTAATTTTTGAGCTCAATTTAACGTTACCTTTTCTACCAAATAACCAATCCAAACAGCATTGTCTCGCAACTAATACATTCACTTTGGTTGCTTCTCAATTTCACTCACAAGCAGTGTTCTAAAATGTATAATGCGTTGATGTCAAGTTATGGGCTAAGTGAGTTTAAGCAAAGTATAAACATAAAAATGAGTTTTCTTATTTTAATTTTTAATCAATCAACAAATTATTTAATAATTAAAAATAATACCTACCAAATATCTAAAACGGATTTATAAGAATTTTATACATTTTTTTCAAAGTTAAGTCCTCCAACTTTTAGGAATAGACTTAAGCATAAGTCCTCCAACTTTTTCCAAAGTTCTTTAACAAAATCAAAATTTCCAATTTTTCTCAAAACAATGTCAAATAGGTGTAAAATAATTGAAATTTAAGCAAGTTCATCATATTCTTCCTTTTGTACTTGTCAAATTTACAGAAAATTTGCCGTCTATGACTTTTGAAATTTTTCGTTGAATCAAAATCTCCTTCATTCTTCATTGCCAAATTGAAAAATCTCATTTTTCATTAAATATTTAAACTTTGAAATGTGAAGACGTCTTGAAAAATAGAACAAAATACATAAATAGGTCACACAAAATAATCCTAAAGTCATAATATACATCGTTCTAGATTCCTAAAGTTTCGTGAGATTTACGATCTTAGTATTAAATGAATGGTCAAACGGGTCAGATCCAAGTGTTCTAACAAAATTATCAATGTAATACGAAAGTATCTCAACAAAAAATTTAGTTTCTTACTCACTGGGTGACTTAATGGCAATTAAATAAAAAAAGCAACTATCAACTTACATTTAAATTCAACACTTCAAATATAGTAAATAATTTCTAAATTTCTAGCACAAGCAATTATTAGCCCACACGGTAACTGGTAACCCTAGTCTTAATGTCATCCCACAGCCAAAGTTGTTTTCGGGTCATTTGGATTTAGTTGTTGATAATCAATTTACCATTAACCGAGGCCTGTAAAATTATATTTCGACGTTACACATCATAATCCGAAATTTATTGGGTATCAAACCCCAAATATAAGATTTGTAAATTATTTATCAATAATGTTTTTCAATATGTTCTCTCTTTCTTGCTTTAGTAAGTTTCAGGTGTGCTTTTTAGTTCACACCAATGAGGCACACACGAACATAATAATCTATAGAAATTGTCTTATAATTTACCTGTCAAGTCGGATCTTAGCACCATCTTGACGCTCAGTTACTCCGATTCTTCGGCAAAATCAGATTAATTTTATATTTTTTTAAATACGTTTTATACTATATGTTACCGAGAGAGGTCGCGTGGTTAGCTACATTTTTTGGTGGTGCTATAGATTCTTTTTTTAGGAGTGCAATTGCAATATATTTTTAGTGCCACCCATTTTCTCGTAATTTTCTCAGTTTCAATTATGCAATTGAATTATAAGAACGAATCTCACCTAATTAATTATGTCATAAAGTTGATGAACTTTTATATTTCTTATTGTGACAATGAAAATGTTTTTTTGAGTGAAATGCCAAAAAAAAAAAAAAAAAATGGATAGTCACTATTTATTTTATTAGACTTCCATCTTAGTTAAGGTCAATCATTGAAAGGAACGTGTGATGGACCCAATTCGCTTCAGGTTGTGAAACGCATTAGGCCATAGTAATTGAAATTAGTTTCAAACATGTCTATGGTTCATCGCTCTACATTCTCACCACCGTAGAAGAAATTGAGATTGCCAAATGGTCTACTTCGTATGTCAAGCTTTTTACGTGGGCACATTTTCGAGTCAAGAAACCTACATGGTCATCTTCCACGCAATAATCCTACAGGCATGTGTGCAGGGAGCGTGCCAGCTAGGCATGCTCAATACAATTAATCTTTATCGGATCTCCAACTCAGTCAATAGTAGTCGGATTGTTTTGGTTTTCACCACTTGATCAAACTACGGGATAATAACCAAATAAGCATTGAACTTTTCGAAAGGTTTTCACTGGATAACTAAACTTTGAAAATCGTCCTGTTAACTGGACTTTGCGATATGTAATCCCATCCATCACTGACTGAATGGTCGTTCAAAAATTGATGAAAATGCTCAAGAAATTGCACACTGGCTCGATGTTTCAACTGCTGAACTTCAAATCAGTCAAAGTGCTATACACATGGAGAAATGTTATTCAGAACACACGTTTTCTCACAAAAATCAAAAAAACAAAAAACATTTCAAATTAGTCAACCCGTCTACCCACAAACAAAAGAAATCCCCAATTCATCATTTGAAACCCTCACGAAGAACCCCGATCCCAAATTGATACACCAAGATCGGAATTTCAGTCTCTCTAACCGAAATTCCAGTTGAACGAAGCCCAACCTCACTTTCAGCAACACGGAATCTTTGAATTCAAAATTGATTATACACAAAATCTTTTCTCTGATATTGCAATTACCTCACAGAAACAGCTTGAAGGTTGATGAATCTAATGGATTTGAGCAATGACAATCTAGGAATACAGAGGTTTTGACCAGACAAGTGAAATTTCCATTTTCCAATTGTACAGATGAAAATATTTAAGGCTTTGATCTAACTTCTTCCTTCTTCTTGACATCGTAAAGGAAGTTCTTTTCCCACAATATTCTAGTAAAATTCAACGAAAACGTTTAAGTGTTTTAAGACTCATTTCTTCGACACTACATTAAGCTGATTTCTTTGTAGTGTTTTCGAGTTTTGCCAAGATAATACCTACAACTAACAAGTGTAAACTTACCTCTTGTAATCACGTGCCGGTTATATTTAAGAACTCGAATCAGACTTCTACGAAGACAATTCTAGCATATCTTTTGAGTATGTTCTTCAAAAAAAAAAAAAAAATCACTATTTCAATAGGGACCCCTCTTCTTGAACAATTCCCTGGAAAACCAGGTGAATATGGGGGGACGCCACACAATCCCCTGGTTTTCCTGGGGATTGTTCAAGTGGCTTTTCCCTTCAATAGCTATGGGAGAATAATACAAATGGTTTTGCCATGTACGGTTACAATTTTGAGTAAAAGCTAACATATTTTGTCATAAATCCTCTCCACTTGCTGGTTTTTGCAATTTGGATAGTTTCATTTGTATGATTGTGGTAATATAAGTACAGGAAACTCCCAAGTCAAACAATTTGCAGATTAATGTAACTTTACCAACAATTTTTCATGCACAACGTTAGATTGAAACGTATTTGTTCCATTTCTACTTCAACAAGATAGCACTACAATGTCACGAGAAGACGAAGAAACAGAAGAGCCTTCCTTCAACAGAAACGCAGAATGTGAGACCATTTTTTTTTTTTTTTGCCTGTTAAAGTCTATGAAAAGGCTGGAACTGCAATTGATCCTTGCGTGCAGAATAAAGTTGCATCCTCCAACTACTTTAGCAACAAACAGCTGGTGACCAAAAAAAGCCACAATGCATGCATGCTTCGTCGGAAATATATGTTATTGTAATTAAGATACCCTTAGCTCAAGAATCCAGTTTATCCGAAAAGGGCAATTCATCAATCTCATGAAGGCACGAAGAGATGTATGACATCAGACATAATCTTCCAGAACAAACATTCAATCAGCTAAATCTGCTGCATGCTGCACTTCAACTTCTCAGCTTCAAGTTCTTGCTTCAAAGACTCAACTCGTTCAAGCAAATCCATGTTTTCCTGTTGAGACAGCATGAACAAATTAAAATGTTTTTGAATTAAAAACAAAACCAAGAAAGAAACAAAGATTAATCATAACATAGCTAAATGAAGTTTTGTAACATTTCACCTTTTGCAGTGTTTCCAATTTCTTTTTCAGCCCAATAGCGTCCCCTGATTTGTGTCTAAGAGATTCCTTAATCTATATAGACAAACAAAATATAATAAGTTCTGTTAGTAAGAGCGACAACTTTACGCCATGCTTGCAAAAAGCACAAAATGCAAATTTTACAGTTCTCATAACATGAAATTTTAGAAACTTTACATCAAATGATATCATGAAATGAATATGATCTCCCTCGCCATTTTTCAAGAAAATCATACATGTACTGAGATTATAAGAAACATCAAAACCACAAGAATTTATGCCAATGTGTAGCCTCGGGACGATTCAGGAAAAATTAAAGGAGTGAAGATTTAGGTAGTTGAAATATGTTTTGCGTAGACCAAAGAGACTCTCATCTATAAAAGTGACTTGATCTCCATGGAATGTGGGAGAAGAGGGAGGGGTAGACCAAACATAACATGGCATATGGTGGTTGCTGAGTATCTAATTGCTTTGGATCTTCCAGTATATCTAGCAATGCAGACTAGTGGGAAGAAAAAAATTAATGTAGCAGACCCACGTATATTGGAAAAAATGCCTAGTTTGTTGTTATTGTTATGGAGTTTGGGTACGGGGTTGGGTTAAGGTTAGATATAGTTCATTTCTAAGGTTCAATCAAATATTTTTTTAGCTTCATATATGCTGTCCATCTGCCTCTTCTCATCTCCACCTTTAACTACATATATTGATTGGTTAATGTTTTTTTAATTCGAATGCTCAGCAGACACAAAATTTATATGGTATTGATTAAGAAAATGAAGCATATACAGAAATGCCACAGAGAAAAAATGGCATATTTTGCGAGATTTAAAGCCTCAAAATGACAAATAAAGATGATATGAACCCATAACATATTTAAGAAATCAAAATAGAGCATAATCACAGTTTGTACTGGTATAGATGATTGACCTGATCATACTTTTGTCTTGTTTTGGTAATCTATGTCAACCTACCAAATCAATCATGTTGCAACATGATATGTGTGTGAAGCTTAGCATGAAAGTAGGTCATACTTCAGTGTATTACTGTCAACATATGTAGCAATAGCTCTACATTTAGTTGTAACCTTTAAATATAAAAGCCAACAGAATGATCAACATAATACAAGGAATATCGTTATTGTACTTTTAGGTTTTTATTTGCAGTTTCATATCAAGTGAACCATGGTGTGTCACATATGACAAAACATGATGGATATCAACCCATTGGATCAAACTGTGATTGACCCATAGACAAAATTATTTACAGTTGAATACAACATGGACCTGTCTGGGACGATTCAATATATACATGGATTCTGTAGAAAGTGATTCCGAGCCAAAAAAAAAAAATTGCCTAATTACCTAAACTTGACAAGGTCTAGACTCTAGGCCAAATACAACAGTACAGACTTCAAACTGCCTGAATTGTGTTCTACTGAGTATTCACCTAGATTATATAGAATTCAAAGCAAGAGATATGTATCATTATTGAGTGACAGTGAAGGGTAATGTACAGAACTCTGTGTTACATATTCTAGAAATAAAGGTGGATCCCCAGGGCAATTAATGGCATACATAGTTTCCATGACATGAAAGATTTAGAAAATCTAAGATACTAATCAGAGTTTGTATAGATTTACATTTGGAAATTATTTGCTCAATAGGTCCCTAACCTATACAATCAAAAGATAGCTTTGCTATTACAAGTACCAACATTGACCTAAAAACTATATATCCAATGAAATCATGAAATGAATATGTTCTCCCTTCCATTTTTCCCAAGAAAATCGTATATATACTGAGAATGTCAAAACCAAGATAACAGAGTAAGAAGATCGAATTAATACACCAGTATATGCACTCCACATTTTCAGCCAAAGGGGTTTTGGTGTGGGGGTGTGTCAAGGTTAGGTATAGTTCATTGCTCATTTTCTTAGGTTTGATTAAATATTTCTTCACTCCATATATGCTATCCATTTATCCTTCATCTCCATCTTTAACTTCATAAAGTTATATTGATTCATGTACTGACTGGACTTTCCTGTTTAAATGAAGTTGAGAGATGAGTTGAATAATCCGTTAAGAAAATGAAGCATATGCAGCAATGTGACAAAGATAGAATGAGGGATGACCAAAAAAAGATGACAATAATCCAAAATAACTTTAGGAAATCAAAATTGAGCATGATCCCCTTGTGAACTGATATAAATGAATAGTCTAGATCAAATTTATTTATTGTTAATCTTTTCCTTTGGGATTCTTTATGAAAAATCAAATCAATCACATCGTCATACATGTCTGAAGCATGGTATGAAACTAGGTTACAGTAACAGGGCATTACGATCAATATAGGTAACACTCGGTCTAATATAACATGTAAACAAACTCCTTCAAATTTAAAGCGTGGAAATGTTATACATAAGACAAAGAAAAGTGGAATTGTGCTTCTAGGTTGAATCATATCATATTGAGCCATGGTGTGCCGTATATGACACAAAAAATGATGGATTAGATCAAAATGTGATTAGCCTATAGATGAGATTATTTATAGATGTAGACAGCATAAACCAGTCTAGCACGATTCAATGTGAACCAGGATTCTGTATAACAAACTATATTTCTCTATAGAACACAAACTGTTTATTCCATGGAATACACTTACTTCCGACAGTTCCTTAAAGCACTTGCTGGTCTTCTCTACCTCTGCGTCAAATCTCTGTCTCCACTCTGCAGATTCATCCATAGCTTCTCTATTAGCAAGATCAAATTGTTTTCTGCAACAAGAATATCAACCATAACAATTGATATCGTAGTGTATGAATATCAACTGCCATTTTAATATTACACAACATAAACTTCATATAAAAGAAATATTTGCCCCAAAAATATAGTTGACAAATTGAGCAGTCATCCCACCAGTTTCAGTTCATGGGGAATGTGCTACAGTAAAACTAATTAAAATACAGATTTCCTCTTATTTTGGGAATAGTTTTAACATATGGGTACAAGAGAATGCTCAGCCATTTTTATAGTCTTCTTGATTACATGATATCAATTGCAATCGCCAGGCCAACTTTAAATACAAACATATAAATAATTCAACTGTAAAAGAAACAAATAAATTAATGGGTTCCTAAATCCTAATAAAATAAATAATTACAGGGCATTACAGTACTCGGATTTTTCTTCAAGTGAAACCAATCAATCGAACTGATGACAATTTCAAATCAATAACAGAAAATCAAATAAGTGAGCCCAAACAAATTCCAGTTTTCGTAGATTTTCCATCCATACACAACAAATCCACCAATAAATTAATAAAGGGAAGAAATTCACTGTACGAAAGCAAATATTCACAAAGAAAAAACCTAACCTTAATAATTCGGTTTCACTGGAAGAAATCCGATAGTCGATAGTCCAAAGCCTCAAGTAGACGGCAATACCCATGAGCATTACCAACCCCAAAGCAATCAAAATTTGCCGCCTCCTTCCTCTACCCATTTTCTCCCTCTATTTTCTCTATCTAGACAACCTTCATTTAAAGACCCGATTTTTTTTTTTTTTCCCCTTCTCGACATGATTATGCGATTTTGGTTGTAAGTGGAGCTGGTCGGAGAGGACATGATTTGTCCTGTTACACAATTTAGCCCCTCAATCTTTTATGTTTATATTAGGCGAGCCCTCTAAGTTATCACTTTTTAGATGGCTTTCTAGGTTTTGCAAGTTATTCGACAAATATAAAAGCTACTTAATTAACGTATCCTTTAATGTCCTTTATGAGTAATTTTTCATTCTCTCCGTCTCAGAAAGACATAGCTCGATTAAATTATTTCACACGACTACAAATGAAATTTAAATATTTCTGAAAAAAGTGCAATTACTTTTATGATTTGTTGGGCAATCATGTTGTTGTAACTTGTAACTCAAGCATGAAGTTAAGAATTATAAACTATGTATAGATTAATTAGTGTTTTCATTCGTCACAATCAGAGGTCATTATTTCATTGTGAACAAAGAAAATGATAAATTGCACCATTGTTCCTTAATTTATTGTTTGAATATCAAGTTAGTCCTAAACCTTGAAAAGGAACAAGTTGTTCTTTAACTTTTTATTGTATTTGACCAAGCAGTCCCCAATGACTAAACTTTTCCAGATCTTCATAAAAATTATCATGTGGTTGTCCCTCATGAAACTGTGTTACATTTAATTTCTCAATTCAAGTTGAAAAACAAAACCTAACTCTGTAAATTGAACGCATGAGAGAGGCATAATGATTTAAAACTCCTCGTGACATGAAATTGGTTGTGCTACTATAATGACAAATTGAAGACCAACACACTATATAGATAATATGTTTAGGTCCAATGGTGTCCAAGAAGAATTCCTTTAAACGAAAGCCACACATGAGATCTGTTTGCGACAAAGATAGATTGTCGAGAACATAAAAGATGTAAGATGTGCAGTTGATCAGATCTAGTAAGGATCGTACATGAACGGTAGTTGGAGTCGATAGCTCTCCCAAAAGTCCACATCTGAGATTCCTGGAGAAGATGATCAAGTTGATCTTTACAAACAATTTAATACACTATCTCCATTAAATCCTTTGAGAGAAATGTGTGTTTTTAACACGTGATTTGATTTAACATGGCAATTTAATTATCAATTACACTAACAATTAAATTTACAATCAAATTGGATGTCTCCAAAATTCAAAGCATATAGCAAAAAACCAAAATTTTGCGTTACGCGCATTTTCGGGTTTAATAAACTTCATGATTATAATTTAATCAACATGATCATTGGACTTCATCATGGATTATAATACACTGAAAATTTATTATTTGGGGAATTTAGGTACAAGTTTGACAATCCTAGTGGTGAATAAGAATATATTAAACATTATTATTTGGAAACAATCATACTTTTAGAACCATGCTACAAATTCAGGCTCAAATCTAGGTGGGACACGTGTCGAAGTTTGGTTGGACGCTTAAAAATTTAAAACAAAAACAGTCAATCATTTTTTGACAAATCAGTCAGTCTTCTCCTTCCCTATTTTTCACCCTGGCTAAATGGCTTTACCCTTTTATGGATATAGAATTGCATAGTTTTTAGGAATCAGGCATGTTTGACACACCCTATGAGGGAAAATATTAAGAGGGGTAAAATTATTGGGGATAGATATAGGGAATCATATTAAGATGTGCTATACCATATCTAAATATCGAACGGAACTACAAATAAAATTACAATTTTTTTTTCCCTTATATCCTATCTATTTAAATGAAACAAAAGGGAAAAGAAAGAATTAATTGCAATTATAATCTCAATTTTTTTAAAAAGTTACAAACGAATCTCAAATAAATTATTAAAACGGTAATTAACACATAATGTCCATACTTTTTACTATTATTATGAAAATGTCTTTATTGTTCATTTTTTACATTTTCACCTTTAATTACATATTTAATTGCATAAACCATCATTTATATTCATTTTTATCCAATTTCTCAATAAAAATTATGAAATAACGAATATACACTCATATTAAAATATAAAAAAACAAAATTAAAGAAAATTAGTTTTTTAATTTCTAATTTTTTATTTGAGACTCCTTTGCACTTTTTATTTTTTTAATTTCTAACTTTTAATAATTTAGTTGGGACTCATTTGTATTTTTTTTAAAACATAATTAATTTCTAATTTTTTAATAATTTATTTGGGACTCATTTGCACTTTTAAAAAATTTGTGATTATGGTTGCAATTAGTTTTTTATTTATTTTTCTTTTTATATATTTAAATATGATTGTATATTCATCATTTCACTGTTTTTTATTGAGAAATTTGATAAAAATAAATAGAAATGATGGTTTGCACATTCAAATTTATAATTAAGGATGAAAGTGTAAAAAAATGAAAGATGTAATTTTTTTCACAATAATAGTGAAAGGTAAGGACGTTACATGACAATTACCCTTTTACTAATTTATTGGGACTCGTTTGCACTTTTTAAAATATTTGGGACTATGGTTGTAATTATTTCTTTCTTTTTTTTTTTAAATAGAATGGGTATATTTGTCAATTTACAGCTTTTAATTGAGAAAAAAAATATGAAAATGACATTTTGCGCAATAAAATGTGGAAATAAGGATGGAAATGTCAAAAAATGAAAAATAAACACGTTTTCTACTATAACTGTGAAAAATAGGATGTTATGTGCCAATTACTTTTTTTTTACTTAAACCCATGTTTGAGCCCCTTTTTTTCAAGAATGCGTTTTCCAAAATTCATTTTCAACCACACATTCCCCTGTAAAATAATTATACACGTATTTCAAAAAAATCTTGCTTTTTAATCACACATTATCCAAATATTCACTATTATATAATACATTTTACCTCAAAATGGGGATTAAACAGGGACTTAATGACTTTTTAACTTCTAGTTTAGTTGTACATAAATTATTTACTCATTTTAAGTAATTATTTTTTATAAGTAATTTTGTTATGCATAAATGATTTCTTAACTTACAAGTGAAGTTTAATTATATGAAATATTTTTCGCTATAAGTATCTTTTACTTATAAGTGAATTTTCTATTTATAATTAAGTATGTTACATATAAGTGAACTTTTTATATGCATAAGTGAATTTATTTCTTTTACATGATTTTTACTTATAATTGGATATATATTATTTTGTTACAAGTATTAGTTTTTACTTGGTATTAATAACAGAACCCCCCCCCCCCACCCCCCTAAACACAAATTTGTTCATTTGCGATATATTCTCTATCTATTGAAAATCGCAAAAAATCTCCATGTTTGATACGTTTAGTTCGAAATATCCCATACCATCAAAATTCGTTAGTTTAACCGTTAAAAATTGTAAAAAAATATAAAAATTTTAAAAGAATAATTGTAGTTTTAGCATCCAAAGTTTCATTTTTTTTTTTTTTACAAATTATACCCACTATTTTTATACGTGTCATCCACAATTTCAAATATTAAAAACTTTATTTTTTTTCCCACCCCTACCCCTTTTCATCTTCTTTCCCAAACCACTTTATCCTTTCTTTTGAATACCTAACTCACTCTTCTTCCATCTTTTTCCCCAACCCAGTAATTAAAAATTCAAAATCCAAAAACCAAAACCAAAATACAAAAATCCCCACCCAAAACAATGTTGATGCTTTCTTGAGAAACGATAAATGGACAAGAACTAGAGTTTGGTCCCTTTGCCTCTTTTTCTGGCATGAAGCATTTTAAACATATATGTTGCTTTATTATCGAATTACTTTGATTGGCAAAGAATTTGATTTCCATTGTATTGTAACAGGTTAACAACTATGTTTCTGGATTGGCGTGTCGAAAAAGTCTCCCGCAGAACGGTAAAATGCCCAATTCTACCACATATCACTCTTTCTTAATAACCATACTTTTCCAATTCCTCTTCCTTTCTTTCTTGAAAGGAGGAAAAGAACTCCTTAAAATAAAAGTCATTCAGCAGGAAATAACTTAAAAACTTCTCCACAATACAAATTGGCACATGTTTATCTGGTTTTGGCTATAAACCTTCAAGTAAATCTCGTTCTTGTAAATTAACAAATCTATTTTGGGCGGGGATTTTTATATTTTGGTTTGGTTTGGTTTTTGGATTTTTATTTACTGGGTCGGGGAAGAAGATGGAAGAGGATTGTGTTAGGTATTCAAAAGGTTAAGATGAAATGGGTTGGGGAAGAAGATATAGAAGGGTGGGGGTGGGAAAAATAAAGTTAAAAGTTTTGGGATTGTGAGTGGTGCATGTAAAAATATTGGATATAATTTGTAAAAAAATATGAAGTTTGGATACAGAAACTACAATTATCCTTTTTTAATTTTGGTATTTTTATAGTTTTAACGGTTAATCTAACGAATCTTGACGGCAAGAAGGTATTTCGAACAAAACATTTCAACTATGGAGATTTTCTGTGATTTCTAATTGATATGGGGTATATTACAAATGGACAAGTTTGTACGAGGTTTCCTGTTATTAACCCTTTCTATTGATTATAAGATTTTGGGTCTAATTTGGGTTGGATTGAGTTTTGTTCATCTTTTTAATTTGGGTTGAGCTTAGATTGAATTTGGATTGAGTTTAGATATAGGTTTATATTCGATTGGGCGGTTTGGGTTTTCATAATGATTTGAGTCGAGTTTGTTGGACTTGAGTTCTTGGTTTAGGCTTAGATTTTGGTTAGGTTGGTTTTTGTTGGGTTCAACTTAGGTTTCGATTTGAGATGATTCTAAAATTCGGTATTTAAATCGATCATCTGATGAGTCGGAATATTTAAATTGATACTCTAACTAATGGAAACATCTAAATAGATCCCCTTATAAGAATACAATTTATTTTTCATAGAAAATAGAGATAAACAATAAGAGAGAGAAAAAGATAAATAGAAACTAAATTTTAATCATAATTCTAATGTTCATAAAGGGGGAAAATGAAAGAGATATATAAAAAATACATATTTTATTATTTATTTATTTTTGTGAAAATCTCCCAAAATCTTGTGATTAATGAAAGGTAAATTTTGAAATTTTATTTTAGTACTTTCTGTTTAAAAGTTAGTGTCATGGAAACTTTTATAAAAGTATCTAAAATTTATTAAAATTTGAATACCCGAAAATTTATAGAACTTCTAAAAAGCTTTAATTAAATATATCGTGGGTTTTAGAGATTTTTCTAAAAATTTATAAAAGTTTTAAATTGTTGTGAAAATAAAGAAAAATAGAAGAGAAAATAAAAGTCAATAGATTTATGTGTATTATAATGAGAACCAAAACCCTATTTATAGGGAAGGAATACAGATGCATATGGTAATAATTTTTAGGGCTGTATGAGTATAATTATCATTCACCAATAAGTTTAGCATTTACAACACTCTTCCTTGAATGACATATTACAAAATATATGCCTCATTAAAACTTTGTTTTATAAAAATTCAATTGGACAAAAAATCAAATGAAGGAAAAAGAGTACAGTTATTTTGAAATATTAAAGATAAATGCTGCCTCATTAAAACATTGCTCGAAAAATCCAGTTGGATAAAACTTAAGTGAAGGAAAAGGTGCATAGCTACTCCACCTGATGTTGATTACAGAAAATTTTTGAATCGACGCATTCCAATCTTGTGAACCAATTTATTGAATGTAGATGTGGCAGTGCTTTTGTAAATAAATCAGCCACATTGTCACTTAAACAAATTTGTTGAATATTGATGCCACAATTTTTCTAAAGCTCGTGTATATGAAAGAATTTTGAAGAAATATGATTCGTCCTGTCACCTTTGATATAAACTCATTTGAATTGTGCAATACAAGCAGCATTATCTTCATACAAAATTGTTGGACTATTTTTTGTTGAAATTAATCCGCATGATGCTTGGGTATGATGGGCATGTTCCTCAATTATACATATTCTTGGTCTGCTTTATGGATTGCAATAATTTCAGAATGATTTGAGGATGTTGCTGTCTAGGATTGCTTCATATATCTCTATGATATAGCTGTTCTTTCATGTGTAAACACGTATTCTGTTTATAAGTTAGCTTTATGTGGGTCAGGGAGATAACATATATCTGCATATCCCTCTAAAGCAAATCCTGACTTTTGAGAATAATATAATCCCAAATCAATAGTACCATTTAAGTAACGAAAAATATGTTTAACACCATTTCAATTTCTTTGTGTTGGTGTAGAGGTATATCTTGCAAAGAGATTTACAGAAAAAGCTATGTCGGGTCGAGTACAGTTTACAAGATAAGTTAATACTCTAATTGCATTAAGATATGGTATTTCAGGACCAATAATCTTTTTTCTATCTTCAAGTGAACAAAAATAATCATTTTTCATATCAAGTGATCGAACAACCATATGTGATGCCAATAGATGTGCATTATCCATATAAAAGCGCTATAAGACTTTTTCTATATATTTAAATGATGAACAAATAATCCTTATAGGAGATGTTCAATATGCAACATGAGACAAAATTTGTTTTTTTCCCAAATCTTTCATCTCAAATTCATTTTTCAAATAATCTGCAGTTTTTTGAGCTTTTTAGAAGTTCCAATTAAATTTAGGTCATTAACATAAAATGCCACAACTGTAAATCCAATATTTGTTTTTTTTTATAAAAACATATGGACATATATCGTTATTTTTATAACATTCCTTCAACAAATATTCGCTAAGACGGTTATACCACATGCGTTCAAATTGTTTCAATCTATATAGTGATCTTTACAATTTAATTGATAACGTGGTTCTCGGGCATGTATTATTTGTTTCTCACACTTTAAGTCGTTCAGGGACTTTCATATATCATTTGTCACTATTAAATGAACCATACAGATAGACAGTCACTACATCCATAAGATGCATATCGAGCCTTTGTGACACAGTCTAACCAATTAAGAATCTAAAAGTGATGGTGTCCATTACAGGAGAATATGTTTCCTCACAATCAATTTATGTTCTTTGTGAGAAATCTTGAGCTACAAGTTGGGCTTTGTATCTTATAATTTCATTATTTTCATTTCTCTTTTGTACATAAACTCATTTGTATCCAACGAGAATTAAATTTTCAGGTGTTCGAACTACAAGTTCCAACACTTTTAGTTTCTCTAAAAAATTCAATTCCGCCTATATGGGTTCTTTCCACTATGGCCAACCATTTCTATTTTAACAGTTTTTAACAGACAGCGGTTCAGGATCCTCATTTTACATAACATCAGAGTCACGTTAAAGACGAAAATGTTGTCTATAACAACATTATTTCTCTCTCATAATTTATGGGATAATATATAATTTATTGAAATCTCATTATTTTAGGACACTTGTGATTCTTTAAGAACCATAATTCAATATTTGATTGATCAATCTTCTCTAATGTTACTTTTTCTAAAATTTTTGTTTGGTTTTTCTCTCGTACTTTTCTTTTCGAGATACAGATTCTTTTGAACCAACTGGTCGACCACGCTTCTGGCATATTTGAGATTCATTTGCTATAACAAATTGTCCTACAGGGACATCAATTTTTGTTGGGATATTTTCTGATGGTATATATGACTTTGTCTTTTCTTGTGTCAACAAATACATCTGATAATTGATTCTTTACAAATGAAAGATTTTTTGACATCTTGCTCACATTGATTGCTGCGAGGATCAAAGTGAGATAGAGTTGTTTCATTTCAAAAAATTTTACCTCATTAATCAGGATGCAATTTTTCCTCTCCCAAAATTGGAAAAGTTATTTCATCAAAATAACAATCTACAAAACGTATAGTAAATAAATCACTCGTTAAAAGTTCAAGATACCTAATAATAGATGGTGAATCAAAACCCACATAAATATCAAATCTTCGTTGGATGACCCATTTTAATCCGTTGTAGGGGTGAAATAGGGACTTGAACAATACAACCAAAAACCCGCAGGTGAGAAATATTAGGTTCATGGCCAAATGTCAGTTGCAAAAGTGAATATTGATAATATGTAGTTGGTCTGATACGAACCAATGTAACAGCATGTAATACAGCATGACCTCAAACAGAAGTTGAGAATTTTGTTTTCATAAGTAATGGTCTAACAATAAGTTGTTGATGTTTAATAAAAGATTCCGCTAAACCACTTTGTGTATGGACATGCACAACTGAATGTTCAACAACAATCCCAATTGACATACAATAATTATCGAATGTTTGTGATTTGATTGAGTAATTGGGGGAATTGCGCTCGTAATTTTATGATTTAAGCAAGTAGTCTGACAAAGCTACATTCCTAGTGGAAAGTAGGTAAATATGTGACAATCTAGTAGAAGAATTAATTAACACCATAAAATAACAAAATAGTCTATATAGTGGGTGTATTGACCCATATATATCTCCATGATTCCTTTCAAATAAAGTTGGAGATTCAATATTGACATTTGTAGCCAAATGTCTAATGACTAACTTGCCTTGCGAACAATACATGAATGTCATTAAGTAGAATCTTCTGATTCTTTAAAGGATGTTCATGTGAGTTGTTTATTCTTCGACGCATCATTAAAACTCCTGGATGTCCAAGTCGATCATTTCAAAGTATAAATTTTTTTGGATCAATGAACTTCTAGTTCGCGATAATATTTGATTAGACCATTTTTATAAATGTATAATACATGTCAGGTGTAAGTGCATGAGGTTTTTCTTTTATGTGCTTCTGACCAGATACAAAAAAGTTATGCAAAAATATTTAACATTATTTTCTTGCATAGTTTCAATGTAATATCCATTACAACAGATATCTTTAAAACTAAACAAATTTCTTTTGAATTTGCTAGAATAAATTGTATCGTCAATATATAATTTGTATTATTTGATAAAATAATACAAGCTCTTCCGGAGCTTACAACGACATTTGATACAGCTGATATCATATTAACATAATTTTCTGCAAATGTTAAATCAAGAAAAGACATTTTGTCTTGAAGAATAGCGTGCATATTTGCACTGTCAAGAAGTTAATTATATTTATATTTGTAAAAAGAATACAAATGAAATAGTGTGAGATTTTTGTTTTACAGTTCATCTATAATTTTGTGATATTTACCATTTGAGAAATTTCACAATAAAGTAAAAATTTTAAAAAAATACAATTAGTTTCGAAAAATATGATTAAATATCAATTAGCCAATATCAACATGATATAAGTTACGTGTTTTCATTCAGGGATAAACACTAATCTAAAATAATATGTTCTTCGAAATATATGCTACTTTGGGAGCACGTTATATTTCACTGTTGCTTTTTTCAAGAACAATATGTCAATATTCTTTTGCAATATTGAAAGTTATAATTTATGTTTTTCAGCAGCAAATAATATTTTTCAAGAATATTAATTATAATATTGTGTTACTTCAAAAGCAACAACATGATAAATTATTATAGAAAAACATATAAAATATTTAATTATCATATAGATATGATATGAATTTATATAGAAAAGTTAATTACCAAAAATATAATAGTAAAAAAATCCAAACATTGACGTGAATTGACTTCATATATAGACATGCATATGAGACAAAAGTAATCTTTATGCATATAATGAAATAATCATTATGCCTACACAAATCCATGAATTGACGAAATACTTAACCATGGAATTGATATTAGTAAACCATGAATTCGTATAATGGATACATAAAAAGTAGGCATAATAACTGCATAAATGCACACGACACATCATTATTATGTTCAAAGATGCACGTCATTATTTAGGATACCATGAAAATTTTTAATTTTTTCGCGCAGACATGTAAATAAAAAAATCATTATCCAACAATAAAAAAAAAAAACATTAACATGGAATGAAAACAATCATAATAATCATTCTCTTTAGTGGCTACAGATTATATATCCACCAAAATATTGATTCTCGCATTACCGTCTGACGATTTGTGTAATAAGAAGATGAATTGAATTTTTTTTGAAACTATTGATGTCGTCTTTTTTTTCCTAGAGAATATTAAACTTGAATTTCTAAAAATTATGCTATCGTGCTAATAACATGTTGTGAAAAGACAGAAAAAAAAGAAGAGTGAATAAAAGTTAATAAACTTATATGTATTATAATGAGAATCAAAATCCTATATTTATAGGGAATGAATATGGATACATATGGTAATATTTTCTAGAACTGTAGGGGGTACAATTATCATTCACCAATATATTTACCATTTACAATATAAATGAATATATCAATACTTTTAGACCGTTTTCAAAAATTTACATTAAATATCCCTAAATTTTTAAAATTTTAAAAAGTCAGTAAAAAGTTCATACACCCCTTAAACAATAAAATAAATATATTTATTATGTACCATTTTCCCATGAATGACCCTAATTCAGAAAGGACAAACCGGTCCTCTGCGTCCCGCGAAAACCCTAGTTCAATATAACCACACAAAAAAGACATATATTTCACTGCGCGGATATCTGACAAAACTCAGCCGTTGGACCATCCTGTCTCTCTCCGGAAAATGCCGCCGAAGTTTGACCCATCCCAGGTAGTGGACGTATTCGTCCGGGTCACCGGTGGTGAGGTCGGAGCTGCCAGTTCTCTCGCTCCGAAAATCGGACCCCTCGGCCTGTCACCTAAGAAAATCGGCGAGGACATAGCTAAGGAAACTGCAAAGGACTGGAAGGGCCTTCGCGTCACCGTTAAGCTCACCGTCCAGAACCGTCAGGCCAAGGTCACAGTTGTCCCTTCCGCCGCTGCCCTCGTTATAAAGGCCCTGAAAGAGCCCGAGCGTGACCGCAAGAAAACGAAGAACATCAAGCACAATGGGAACATTTCGCTTGACGATGTTATTGAGATTGCTAAGATTATGAGTCCGAGGTCCATGGCCAAAGATTTGTCGGGTACAGTGAAGGAGATTCTTGGCACGTGTGTCTCCGTTGGGTGTACGGTTGATGGGAAGGACCCGAAGGATTTGCAGCAAGAGATTACCGATGGTGATGTGGAGATTCCCTTGGATTGAGTTTGAATTTGAATCTGAGTCGCTAAAGTTTGTTTCTCTTGTGCTTTTTTTTCAAAAAAAAAAAAAATTTAAATGGCTGGTACTATTTTGATATTAAAAACATATTTTGACTACCATTACTCAGTGGAAATGGGGCTTGTTTAAATTTATCATGTGGGTTTTTTATTATCTTTGAGGAACTATTTTGTTTTTAATTTGCTTTAAAGTATTTGCTCTAGAATGCTATTCTTGTTGGTAATGATTGAAGACATGAATATATGATTTGATTAATTTGAAGTTAGGATATGTGGTGAAGATTATATTATGAATAGGAATACTTTTTCTCTTTGAATTCATCAGTTAAGTTTTTCAATTATTGAGAATATAATTTTTGGATTATGAGAAGGATCATGACTGCATGAAGTAGTACAATATGTCCTGCAAATGTTTATGTGCTGAGTGAAATTGAGTTCAACTTTGAAAGGATGGTAGTTTAGGAAATGGTTGTGACTTGTGTTTAGTTTTCTATATGAAGTTCTTGGACGGCCTAGACTTTTTTCTTAGGGCTGCTGTCGTTGCCTTTGCCAGAATTCTTGGCAGGTTTTCCTTTTACTGGAAAATGATCAAACCATGGGAACGTATCTACAAGTTTCCATTTTCTAAAAAAAATGGTTGTATTTTTTGTATGCTGCCTTAGTTTTTGTTGCAATAGTTTTGCTGCCTTCCGAACTGCCTGTCGCTTGTGAGTAGACTTCCCCAATCGGGAACCTTGACTCCATTTTTTTCTTTTCTTGCATCTTGTTTGGACGGTGCAATATTTGTAGCTATGAAGAGGTGTATTTCTTTTCGATTGGTTTGAAGTTTTTATTCTTGCTCTCCATTTTACACGGGGATAATGTTATTACAGTTTGTGAATGAAAGAAAGTCTGGTATTCTTGATCTGTAGATGTCAATTCACCAATAAAAAGTCTTAGATTAAGTTGTAATGCTTTAATTTGGAGACGTGCCATGTAATGCCAATTTTCTGCTTAATATATGTTTGATATGTTTTTCTGGTATATGAGAATGGTCTTGGTTTGTTGTTTGTACAATTGTATCTCTGCACGATGTCATTATATTTTAAACTATGGAATTACATGATAGACAGTAAAGATCCCTTCCCTATTCATACTGATTGATAAGTTTTGTCTGTTATTTTGTTAGAACCCGATAGTAATTACTTGTTATCTTAGTCATAAAGTATATATTGCTTTAAACTCAAATCTGAAGTCTACATGGGCTCAGGGCTTATGTTTCCTCAAGTGCATTTTGGTTAGTTTTTGAGTTCATACCCCCACAGAACCCTTCATGGGGCTGTCTTTCGTTGGAATCGAAGCCTCAGGCTTAGAAACTGTAATTCCTTCAGGCTGAAAAATAGTAATGCTAGCTTCAAAGGGGCTCGAGTACTGTACCTCCTATTGTGCATTGCCAATCAGGAGTAAAAAAATTCATATATATTTTGATTGGGGAGCTCAAATAGCAAAATTTGGCCATTTTACTCCAAATGAGACGGATTCTATTCTGGTGCAGACGTGAGAAATTTATGGGACTGCATGCGTCCTTAATATAGTTGAGCGGGCATTGTCTCTTATTAGTCAGATGCATGGTTAAGTCGACTGATATGGCTCTTTCCCAAAATTCTAATTCTGCTAAAACTTGGGAAGATCCTGATGAATACGCTGCTATGCCCGATTTGTTACCTATGTTACGAATTCATAACTCAATTCCAGCTTCCAAATCGAATTTCTTTTGTTGCGTAATCTCATTATTCGAAAAAAAAAAATTTATTGCTCTTCTAACACTGTATATATCATATGAGCTTCTTGTAATGCTTACACGTCCTCATCTATTTCTTGGCAATACTTTATAACCAACAAAAATTTCTGTTTGAATCTTTCCTATAATATGAAGTGCAAGGTATAGAATGAGGTACAATCGTCATGTGTACAAGTGTGTCAACTTCAAATCCAAAGATAAGGTTTTGCACAAGTCATTTCATTTCTTGCCACGACTTCGTTCTTTTACGCCCGAGTTTTTACTTGAAGTTGGGTTTAATAAGGCAATTGCTGTGCAGTAACTGTGTGCACACGATGTGTGCACACGATGCTTTCATACTACTACTAGTGTGCGTGTTAAATATACGGAATATTTATATGTTATTCTATATGATATTTTCTAGATCGTCTGAAATTATTTTCCTAAGAGAACATAGCATAAATTGTGTCCAAGCAGCACTCTGGATGAAATCAATATTCAACTGTTATTCTAAAGATGCACAATTGATAGACGAGGTCGGAACTCACCCCTCAATTTCATTTTCACTTTATGTTCCTTAAAAGAAAAGTGTTGAAAACTGCCGTCTGCCCTGAAGGGGCGAGAATTGGTGGGCTAGCTTCCTCTTCACGCGCATCGAATCCATCCAAAACGTATGGCCCTCGAAATTTCTGGGGATAAAAAGAAGAAACAGAAAATGATGGATCAGATGAAGAATTACTTCAGCAGTTTTAGCTTTATACCAGAAAGCCAACTCAGAAGGTACTTTCTTATCTGTTTAGGGAAATAATTAACAGATAAGGAAAGAGGCAAGATGGCCTGGAATCCTACAATATTTTTAACAACTATAGGTGCAGGTAACCACCCTAATGCCCCTATAAATCCATTTATAGCCACTCAGTTCTTTGTCTGAGTAAACTATGCAGCCCCAATTTCAGGTGCCCTGGCACCACGCTTTGTTGAGATTCTTGGAATAAAGATGGTTTCACTTCCGGCTTTATTGAACACACGATTATATTTGGAGGTAAGTTGATATGAAATAATCTGGTGTGTGCCTGGCTCCTCGTATGCCATTTGCAGCGGTCACCATTTGGTGGTGGCTATTGCATATGGCATGTGAAGAGCCATGCATGCACTCCAAGCTAATGTTTCTCTTCTTTCTAGTCCCAAAAATTTGAGGCGGTATTAAGCACCATTGTATGAAAGAACTCTTCTATAAAAGTTCTTGTGAACGTCATAATAACCTTTCACGACACTCCTATACATGATGGCTCAGTATCCGTCATGTATGATCTGTTATGGCTTTTAACTCGTACAGAAGGTCTAATTTTGTGCGGTGTTGAGGTCTTGTTTAGGCAGACACCATGACAACCACTGCTCGAGTTTTGCCACCTATTTGTTTCGAAGTTGAATAAGGTTGACATTTTTCTGTCTATACTTCTCTTGTAACCATGCTATATCTGCTGCGAGCACTAATATCTCGATGATATTGAGAAAAAAAATTGATCATACTGTTAAGGGATAAAATCTTACGTCGAATAAAGATGAAAATATGGACCAACTTTAAGAGCTTAGGCTCTACTCCTCTTAACAAGGTTGACCCATGTCTTAATACATCCATTGTAAATCAAAATCATCATCAAAACACGGTTTCTGTTTACGGTGAATGGACTGAGGTTTATACTTCTAGACATGTTCAATTGAAATATCCAAGATATTTAGAATTTGCTGTTGTATCAACACCCATAGCTCGTTGCAAATCGTCTGTGGAGACTGGCTAAACTATCAGATGTATGAGACGAAGAACAATGTGACGACTGCTTCCGACATATTTCAACGTTAATCAGATCAGCAATGAGCCCGGGCCATGATATCATCAGTTTCGATCCCATTTTTCAGCAACTTGTTGGCTATGGACATTCTGAGGGGGAGAGAGAGTTTCCTGCAAGCCAAGCAGCCCGACTTTTTAAAATCGAATAGCTTCTCCTTTCGAAAAATCTCCATTTAGTATGAGATCCACTAGCTTCAGGGTTGCTGGCATTGTATAGCTCCCATGCCTGCACCAGAAAGTAGGTATTATTCTCCATGATATTTTCCATGGGATTTTATCAAATTCGTGTAATTTTATTTATTTATGTAAAGCTATGTGTTACACCTCATCAATGAGGCTCTAGTAAGAGCCACGTGGCAAAATCTATTGCAAAAAACATGAGCACGCGCATGCGCGTCACGTGATTGTTGTGAATTTGTGATACAACAAAAATGGCCAAGCCAAACTCATATGATGGGACCGGATCCGTTAGTTGCCACCGAGTTGTTGCAGATGAGGCAGACCATGCTAGAGGCGCCTTAAGAGAGGATCTTCATGAAAGATCTTGTTGCAAGCGGATGATTTGACATATCACTAAAAAGTTTGTCCCACTCAATCAACTAGTCATGTCAAGTCTTACATTGCCCCCGCATTCATTGCAACCTAGCTGAGGAATGATTGATAGATGCTTATGACAATGAAAGTCCAGACGCGGATGAAGCCACGTGTATTATCGTGTGTCGGCTTACCTTTATCACCTCTTACTATAAAAAGATCACAAGTAATCCCATTTAAATGTAATGCAAATTCACATTCTCACAATACACTGCTACTTTACTCTCTTGTTTTATTCTCCACAGTACCCCGGTTCCGACCCCCTTTTTACTTTGATAAATTGGTCCTAAGCCTGTCCCACATCCAATTATATATTCCACCCTATTGTTTTGACCATCGGAGTGCTTGCAGCCACTTCCCCATTTGGGCTTATGCCCTAACGGTTTGTCCAAGTGTGTAGGAATACAGCTTATGTGAACGTAGGATGAGCTGAGATCAGTTGGCCATGTCCCCTTTACAAAAAGTGAGGTCAACAATTTGTAACTCTATAAATAGAGTGATTTGTTCTTTTCTCACCTTCTCTACCGAGAACAGCTCACCAAATTCCATGCTAAAGAACTGCTCGATTGCTGACAATTTCCAGTAGCAGCAAGCGGAAGCTGTAAACATTAGATTTTCACGTCGTCCAATACTGGCATATTCTGGAGAAAGATAGCCTCTTTGTCATTTGAGTTAGCAAGAAATAAGGTTAGCAGCATCATTCTGGACCAACTGAAGCCACACAAATTTGATAAATTCAACACTTAAATTCCCTGGTATACTAATGTGGATATGTTGTCTCTGAATAGCTTAGCTAAACCAAAGTCTGCAAATATTGGTGTAAAATTCATATTAAGAAAAATGTTGATCGCTTTTATATCTCGATGCATGATATGTGGGTCGACCTGTTCATGGGGATAGAAAAGTGCCTCGACAACACCTAACGAAACATCCCACCTCAAAATCCAAATAACTTTGTTCTGTTTTGTTCTCCCCCATCAAGAGACAAAGAAGGGAAGATATATTTCCATATAATTAAGTTTGAAGACTATTTTGCATAAATTAACAAAAGAATTATGCAAGGAAGTGCATGAGACTATAGCTTTCCATGTAATCATAGACCAAAATTCTTTTTGACTCCATCAACACGACAGCCTCGGAGAGTAGCAAGATTTTGATGCTTGATATCCGATAATGCAGCTATATCTGAAATAAATTCCCTTTCCCCGCGCATCGCTTCACGTTCAATAGATCAAACTTTGATACCACATGAATGCAACCTAGAAGCTATCCCTACATGACAAAACAAGCTAATTTTAGCTGTTGGTCTTAAGTTACATTTACTTTATCGCCTAGTCGAATATTTTACCTCGTGCCGGCCTCTCCAATCTTATGTTCTAACCCCTGAGTGGCAACTTTCAGTTCATTGCAAGAGAATACAAGAAAATTTGGAATTGGAACAGTTAGTAAATTGAATGTTACTGATTAAGATTGCAGATACTTAAAACTGCATAAACATTTGTTAATTAATGAATTTTTTATCATAATATTCTCTTGAATAGACTATCATTAAGGTCTCTGAGGTTGTCTTAAAACAGCCTATGATGTTCTTATAATACTACTTTTTGACCTTCTTTAGGTTTGTTTTATTGTCTAAGTTTGGATGACTGGATAAAGGAGTGAAACAAATCGAAGAAAGTCTATTTTATCTAACAAACCATGTGTTGTAATGTAGCCGATGCCCCCATTAATTTCCACTCAAGAACGGAGTCCGTTTCTTTATTACTGTTACATGTTGGAATTTGGAAGTTTTTTCTTTAAATTGAAGTTCACTAGTTTGGAATTGGGTCCCCAGGTGAAAGTTGAACTCCATGATTGCCAGGTTTCATTATTGGAAATTTGACGACCACAGGTCGATTTCAACCTTTCGAGTACCATAACATGCACCAAGATTAAAATTAGAGTTTTAATAAATTTTTATAAAAGTTCGTGAAATATGTAATTGAAAAGCTGTGAGTCCATAAAATATGTATCTAAAATTAATTCTTGACTTTGACCTAGATTAATATATAAATGCCTAGGTTCATAACATTGGACTAAAGGAGCCATGATAATCTTCTGTGTATCCGAAGGGGCAAACATTCGAGTGAAGTGACAAAATAGTCTTATGTTACTATGTAAAACAGACTTCCAGAAGTAAAAAAAAATGAATTTTTTTGAAGAGCAACTACCTTATTTCTGAACTCTGTCACTAAATGTTCTTTTGACAGATCTCTCGTACACACAAAGAGGTTGCACATTCTTTATAACTGCTATGGCATTTTCAGTCCTGGCTATACAATAATCTCACTGCATGTAATTGAAGAAATGTTGCGAAGATGTGTGAACAGCAGCAGTAGCACCGATCATCCAACTCCACTAACGAAAGCTTATTTTTGCACTTCAAGTAGAACTGACAACTTTCCCGGTTAATGATGGTTTTTCCTTCGAACTCGTACTCAACAAAGAATCAGTTTCTTGATTGGTTTTCAGCAAAACACGGTCTCATCCAAATTTTTATATGGCCCTCTCGGCCAACTGTGAGAATGGATTCTTGAGTGAGAGCCAAACCTGAGAGAGGTTCAGTATGAACACGATGAACAACTATCGGGGAGAGCTTTGGAACATCTCTCATGACTGGAGCAGGCTGCAACGTACCAACAGGGAAACCACTGTCCCAATTAGTCGACTGACTTCCAGTACTAAAAGTCGGAGATCCACCTGAGGGGCGGCGCACTGGCACAACAAGCTCATCCATTACAAGATCCCATAGAAGCAATTGTGTGTCCTGCACATGATCATCAAAATATATATAGGAAGTGCATACATTGGTTTAAAGTAATAAAATGCAAATAAGCTAAGTATTTGTCAGCATTAAATTCTCTATCGACTATCAATTTAGAAATGCTTTACACAAGCTCTCACAAACATCGCCCCATTATGGCTAGACACTGCTCCACAATGACAAACACACACGTCAGGTAGGATTTAATTACACGCGAAGCAAGTGTCAAATGTGCTTGCATAGTTCCACGGTTAAACATCCTCATGGAATACAAAAGTAAAATCTATATACACAATCCTATTTCAAAGACATCATTAGTATGCGTTTTTGAGTTGTTAATAGCACGTACGAACTCAATTTGGTTAGTACAACACCATATTGAGTTTGAGAGGGTTTTAGGGCAGATTATTTCTTTTTTCATGGATTATTTGTAACCTATAAATAGGGGGGGTCATTCTCTTTGTAATTTTTACACCAAAAAATTGTACAAATTCTATAGTTCCCATAAGTGTGTGTCTCAATAATATCATGTTCAGAGTTTTAACAGCAAAAAATACAGCATGAAGGATCAAATTAAGAATGTATTCTGAAACAGAAGGCAAAATTGACAAGACAAGTAGCACAATTTAGTTTAAAGGGTTCAAGCAGTCTTTATGGTTCCAGAACTTGGCTGGGGAAAAAAGTATAGGTGAAAGTTCTTGCCGGTTGAATGTTTATTATGGAGCAGAAAGAAGAAACCATAAAGTCAAGAATGATTACAATAAAGCATGGGCAATGAACTATAAAATTATTCCTAAAACAATCAAAACTACTTAGTGGATCGTAATCGTTTTTGGATACCTGACCAACAGAACCAAAACGGTATACAACATTCTCCATGACACCATCTGAATTTGGTGCAGACCAATATGAATCGAATGCCACTCCACTAACCTGCCATCCTCCAGTACAAGATGAGTGTGTAATAATAATTGTTAAATGCAAAGCTCATGTTTCACTAATAGTCTATATTACTTGGACTCAGGTATGAGGCATCGCTCGTAGGCATGTGTCACAGATGTCAAATTCATCAAACCTCTACAACGAAGAATGTGGATGCGGAATTTATTTATTTCTTTTTTCTGAAACCTTATTTTTATGTAAAATGTTGATGAAGATAAGGTGTTCAAACTGGGAAATCAACTTTCTTTAAAATACTAACAGAAGAAATTAAACTTTTATGAGCTTAGATGTTTATGATAAATGAAAAGTATTGAACAAATGCCCCTCCCTGGAATCTCAAGCGTTCAGCATGATTACTTCAATGCCTTCCGAAGAGTCAATGAAAAACGGGTTGTAATTGCTAGAAACTTACCCACGAGCTGTGTCCCTCAGCCCATGCTACAACCTTTCGATCTTCCATACTCCAAACTTGAACTAGGTCATCCTCGCCGCCAGTGAGAATGTATTTTCCATCAACGCTGTTGTTTCAGTTGCTGTCAGTTACTCCATTCTTATAACACGAATATCAATAATATACTAAAAGAAAATATATTTTCAAGACCCAACATCATAAAACACGAATAGATAGCATTAGTTAACAGCAGATACAACTTTTTTGGACAGTAAATAAAACTAGCTCACCTCCAAGCACAACATAATAGTGCACCATAATAGCTCTTTCCACCACATATAAGCTGTTCGTTTTTGTAGTCAAAAACTCGCAGGTAACCTACATTTATCAATTTTTCTCATCCCATAAATAATAGATGAAGATGGATTGAAAAATGTTGCCTTGTCCTTTTCTCTTGTGTGTGTGGGTGGAGGGCATAATTAACAAGTCAAAATCCAGAGAGATACAAAAGACAACAGATGATGACAATACCATCCCTTCCAACAGTTGCTACATAGACCCCATCAGAAGAGAAAGCTATGCAATTAATTGAACCTTCGCAAATGTGCCATCTAGAAACTGGATTCTGCATAGAAGCAAATGAGCAATTAAAAGAAGAGCATTACCCACAAGATGAAAAATATAAATACAAATACTACATGCAGAAAGAGACAACCCATCCACTTATAATATCAAAAGACAAAAATCATGAGCAGTCCGAATGTAGCACTCGTCTCCACTAATAAAACTATAGAGGTGAACAATAACAAACAAAATAACAAATACTCCAAAACTGCACTAAAAGTGAAGATTCAGTTCTAGGAAGCTATGGGAACAGAGAAGATAGAAAACAATAAATAGGTAAAACTGCAATGAAAGAGGAATGTTTCAATTGCTGCTCTCAAGCTTAGTGTCAATTCTCTCTAAATATTGACAAGGTAAGTCTTGTTCTGTCGCATTAGGAACTCGGGACTGCCAATGTTGCAATTTGAAGTCTCTTTCATAAATCAAGCACTGCAATTTATAACTGATAACAACCCAACAATTTAAATTGATGACATAGATAAAGATAAATATGCCTTGTGTCCGAGTTTTCCATCATGAACAGCTGAACCAAACTTGACTAAGCCTTGAAGCTAGCTATGAAGATCCTACTTAAGGGTGTGTTTGAGCCACATTATTTTGGAAGAATGTATTCTGGAATAGTAGATTGACGAAGAATGTATGGTTGAAAAAAGAAAGAAAAGTTATTGATGTGATGAAAAATATTATTTTATTGAAGAATGTGTGGTTGAAAATAAGTAGAAGAATGAGAATGAAAATTTTAATGTGTACCAAACAAGGGTTAAAATTATGTACTCATGTAGGAAACTATTACTATAAATAAGGACTAAGTTTTTTTCCATAGTCAGCAACTCAATTTCTCCAACTTAATTACCTTCCTCCACTCCGTTATAATGGCTTCAACTAGAAGCACACCACTCTTCAACACCATGGTAATACTCAAGCCGCAAATTAATCTTTGAATTTCAGAGATTAAGAATTGACCATACTGAATACTGAGCCAGTAAAAAAATGAGACAAGAAAACTACAAACACAACAATGAAGCTCTACCTAATTTATATTGCTTTCAAACTTTTTCAAACTTAACCTAATATGACAAATGCAAGTTCTCCAATTCGAAGATATTCAGTTTAAGGTTAATAGGTGATGAATGTTTACCAAATGATAATGAGATAAGTAACCTATCAGAGATGGCACATATCAATTGCATTAACTAGTGCTCTGCTTGCCTAACAAATAGATAAAGACCTCATCACATCAAGAGTGTATGTACAGAGCTATATGGTGGAAAAGAAAAAACCCCTTAGCAATCAAGGAACCACACAAGCAATAAGCATTACCTTACTGTAACGTGCATGTGCTACAGAAAATTGAGTTTGATCCTTGATAACAGGAAATGAAGCATCACCAGAACCATCTTTGTTCTGAAAAATAATAACAGCGCGTATTGGTATCCTGAGAATTATGGAAAGTAAGAAAAAGACACTAATTTCATGTTTAGATTTTAAACCTTGCCTTTTCATATACATACATATTTCCATCTGCATGAGCAACAATAAAAGCACCATCGCCATTAGGGACCCAGGCAACACAAGTACAGCGACTGTTAAAAGGAAACAGAATACTTGGTAAGAAAATCTTGTATTGGTTTTTAATTTTGAATTATGTCTTAGACGTGAAGCAGCCACAACCTTATGTGGCGATTAATATGACTGAATGCTAGACTGAGCTTGGGCTTAAGTTACCTGAATTATAATTTGGCCAAATCCAGCCCATTTCAAGTGCATTCCGACTATAATAACCAACTCTTTTAACGTTGTACATATATGTATAAGAATATGTGCTCAACTATTTTAAATTGAGGGAATTGTCCAATAGAAGAGAGAATGAAATAAGCCTCTTCGTTTTTTTTAATAAGTTTATGTGAACATGCCTCTTTTTCCAATTATACCTTGCCCTTTCTTATGCTCCATCCATTCCTTCTATTCTCAGCAATCCACCCACCCACATACTACAAATGCAAATCAAGATCTCCATCTTGCCATGAAGGATGAATTTATAAGTTTGCATTTTGCGGCAAATAAAATCAGAGACAGAATGGATCTCTGTCAAAGAGCATTTGAATCTACTTGGTACCCTCCAAATAGCTCCGAAGGTCCGAAGTAAGAGATGTAGGGCATGTCAAGGCCTTTTTTAAAATAGTAGACTTTTCACCCTTAGAATTGAATTTTAGACAAAAAATTAGTGGGTGGTGTAAGAGCTAATAATCCTTTTATCCCATTCAATGTTGCACACAAGAGTCAAAGAAATAAGAAACATAATGCAAAAGAACTACAGTATCGCTACATCTTTCTAGCAATATCCTCGATTTTAATTCTATTTTTTAAGGAAGACTGACTTTTAATTATGATGTTTATTCTTGCTTAAGTTTGATTTGCAGACAGAATCGAAGAAAAATAAAATCTGATATAGTTGGAAACGTGGTACTTGATTTGGGACAGTGAGCTATACAATTTTAAGTAAAGCAGAATTTCTTTTGGATAAATATCTCCAGAAAGAAACTCAGTAAAAGATGTTCCCGAAAGAGTGTCTTTCCATTTCTTCTCATAATCTCAGTAAAGGGCTCGAAACCCTTCTAGAATCTAGAGCCCAAAGAGAAGATAACAACTCTACCCATCAGCAGATTCAATAGCATAAACAAATAAAAGGACATTTTCCCATTTCCGAAAAAAAAATTTGCAAAGCAAACACCGGATGAATAATTCAAGCACTTCCCGAACAATGGACAAGGAAAGAAGAAGAAATTAGATGGGTTGGCCCAAGACTCACATATCCACTCATGCTTCCTCAACTGTAGTTAGTCATTAAGGGTGGGTTTGACCGCGAGCATAGAATTTGCATGAAAATAAAATAAATCTAGGCAATTGAATTGCCTAGAAGTTATTTGTATGAAAATTATTAATTAAATGTGTTTAATTAATATAGTTTTCAACCTAAAAAATATTATACTTGTTCATATTTTATTAGTGGGTAGATGAGAGAGGGGGGATAGATGTGTGTGTGTGTGAGAGAGAGAGAGAGAGAGAGAGAGAGAATTATCTGGAAAATAAAAACTACCCACCCTAAAGAAAATGTTTTCTTAAGGAAAATATGATTACATGACCAAAAGTTAAAAAATATTTTTCATTGAAAAAAATGTCAAATCAAACCCCCAAAAGTAGGAATTTGGATGGAAAAGTGACATTTTCCATGGAAAATAAAGGCAATTAAACACACACTAATATTAATTTCTACTAAGAATAGTGATACGGAAAGAGATTTCACACGTGAAAAGATGATGCACTAGCGCAAACCATATGAAGAATTTATATTAATCAGAACATATATACAAGGAAGAAGAAAGGGAAAACACAACTGAATCAATCTCTTGCCTATTGTTTACAGAACCATCTTTATTATAATGCTGTGCCCCAACGAGCTTCTTACCGACATCTTGTAACTGTTGGCTTAGAGACACTGAATAAACTACAAAACACATAGGCACAATTTTGTCAAATAAAGTTGTAGGTAGCTCATTGCTTGTCCATTTAAATTCCAGGGGAAAAAATACTTACCATCTCCAGAGTTTAAACCAATAAGTAAATCATGCCCATCCTTTGCGTCAGGATCATATGCGTGGCACAGAGGATTTGAGTTACCAAAGTGTATAGACTTCATAGGTTCCTGTGAAGAAGAATAACCTATTAAAATCAACTCCACTTGTAATTCAATAATTACTTTATTGAGAAAATCGTCAAAGTACCTTATCATGAGAATTTAAATCACTAATGAAAATTGCATCACTGATGTTGAAAATCAAGTAAGTCCCTTTGCCATCGAAGTTTGAATTACCAGCAACACTATTGGAAATTGAAGTCCCTAATGATCCAATTCTACTATTGGTGCTACTCACCAACTTACTTCCTCCAGCAAAATTATGTGATCTATTCCCATTTCCCCCACCCAAGAATCTTGCTGCTGCTGACCTCACACCACCACCTACGCCCAAACTTGATGATGACGATGTCTGCACTGGCTTATCCTTGAGATGAGCAAGAGTTACCTTACAATTAAATTGAAGTCCGTCAAGATTTTTTATTTTTCAAATATTTTCCGCCAAGTATAACATAATTTATGCTTAGCTATCTATACTATAAACTACAAAATTAAAGTATCTATCCACGTCAATTCCCTGAAATGACAGAATAGGTTTTCTAAAATATTGGTTTTGTCAAAATGAACCTTAGTAGAAAACCTAGAAAAATTAATCACCATTATTAGAGGTAAGAAGTCTGAAATCAAGAGTAAGAAATTTACGAGTGTTAACCAATTACAGGTTCCTACTTTTTTTTTTTCATTCGAGTTCAATAAACTACTTATCCTATTTGGAAATGGGTAGAGAAGTTCCCATACCAGATATAATGACTTATCTAGATGAAACCATAATAACGCATTTGTTCTGCTTGAAAACGGTTCTATTTGCCTTGATATGCAAACCAAAAATAAAAATACTTTAAGAAAATGTCTACCTAGTAAGCTCAAAAAATAACTAAAATCATGCATAGAAGATAAATACATTTCAAATACAAAGCCAAATCCATAAATCGAGATTAATAAATCGGCCAATCCCGAAATCTAACCTTAAATACAGTATTCCTATCAAGACATCAAAACCTATTGAGTCCATTTCCAAAATTACGACCTTTAGCCACCAGAATTTCCAAATTAACCAACAAAACTTACCCTAAATTCAATCTTTAAAACTTCAGCACCCAGAAATGCAAATGTGCAACTATAACCATAAATGAGATTTTGAAACAGAAAGGGGAAAAACCCTAGCAAGTGAGTCGAATTTGGCTTACCTGAGTAGCAGTTTTTCCATGGCCATACTGAAGAAGACCAACAGGATAAGTCTTCTCATACCGAAGCTTGTACTTGCCTTCTGGGGACTTGAAATACGTCTTTATACCCAGCGACTGCCCGTTGTTCCCAGATGCTGATGCTGAGGACATCATATTATTACTGGCCCCCGTGTTCATCGTCTTTTCACAAAAGAAAATCAAACGTCAATAGAGAATATACGCTAAAATTATAATCAGACCACGAAATTCAGCTGGGTTTCTCTTTCTTTATTGTTTCGTATATTTTTGGGTTCTGGGCACATGCTGATGCTGTGTTTGCGTGTGGATCAAAGTTCCCTTTTTTTTTTTGTCCCTCAAGTGATTTGTGGGTTATCACTAAGGAACCAGAGCGTTGGATGATGGGAGATTATTGACTTTTTGGTTTGGAGAGTTTCGCCTTTATCCGCAGAATGGAGGGCGCTCTGGGGAGATTCTATCGGAGATGCACGTCCAATGACGTTGGAGCCCCATTTTTTTGTGGGTAATAGATTTTGAAGCCGTGATTTTCTGCTGTGTAGCTAAAAAATAAAAAAATAATTATAAAAAATTTTGAATTTGTGTTTAAATTAGAGAAAATTACATCTACACCTGGTTTTAAAATACAATTTTCACAAATCTGGTATCTAGCTTCATAATACAAAAATCAGATTTTAATTCAAGATTTTTTTTAAAAAAATTATTTTTATTTTTATATCTACCTACACTATCCAAACATCCTCTCCACTCTCTCACCGTCTCTTCATCTATACACATTCTCTCTTCTCCACTCTACTCCTTCTCCGCCGGTAGCCCAGTCTCCATGAGACGGCGCAGCCTCGTCCGGCGGCTTTGTGCAGATCCAGTGGTTTTGGTGCAGATCTGTTCTTTTTCTTCTTCCTCCCTTTTTTTTATTTTTGATTGATGCGGTGGAGGTGTGTTGTGCGGGGTTGGTGGAGGTGTGAGCATCACCGCTTCGACGCGAGGTGTGAACGGGTGTGTGTGAGTGCAGTGATGTGTGAACGGGTGTGTCTGCGTGCGGTGTTGTGGGTGAATGAACTAATAACGGGTGTGCGGTCGCGGTGCTGTGGGTGAATGAATTGCTAACGGGTGTATGGGCGTGCGTGCGGCGGAGGTTGCGGTTGGGTGTGTGCGGTGTCGTGACAATGGCCATGGGTGGGATGAGATGGACGTGGGTGTTTGTGACCAATTATTTAGTTGATTGTGACCAATAATTGGTTGATTTTTGTCAAATTAATAATGTGTGACCTAAAAATTGTGTCTGTGACTTACATTTTATTAAGTTATAATCGAGTTGTGACC
>CAIGRP010077557.1:0-25183 GCA_903798385.1 Fraxinus cuspidata
GGTTGACGATAGGAGAATTCAACACATGTAAAAAAAAAAACTCGCTCTTTTATATAGTTATGATTTTTCATTTGGATAATTTGAGCTAGTGAATCATCTTCTCTTACTATCGAACCTATAATCAAATTCGTCGTAACAATGGTCAACTTTATGAAATGAAAGTTTGTCTATCAAAAATGCAAAAAAAAAAAAAAAAAAAAATCTCAATTTTAAGCATTAATCAAAAATTTAAAAAGGAGTAAAACTTTTGTCATCGCATTGTTAACTAGCATGATATTAAAGATTTGAGTCTAAGGGCTTGCTTGAATTTTTTTTGACCAATTTTAATCGGTTTTCTTAACTCCACCAAACAATCGAATTTTGGCTATTTTTCATATTTTCTTATAATTTTACTCTTTATAAAATTATTGTTTCAACCAACATATTTTCTTAAAAACTATATTTTCTTAAAAACTAACTTTTAAATGAAAATATATTAATCGCATGTTCGGTAAGGATTAAAATTAAAATTTTAATTTAAGTTAAAATTAACAATTAATTTTAACCACATATTTCACGGATCTCACAACTTTCAACCATATATTTCATCAACTTCTATTAAAATTTATTTAAAATCTGATTTTAATTCCCACAAAATTGGGACTAACTATTTTTTTTATATAATTATAAAAAATATAAGTAAAAAAAATACTCGAAGATAAGAAGAATCAATTAAAAGTAAAATATCTCTTTTATGTAAAAAAATTGTTTATAAAATAAAAATACTACAATAAGACAAAACCCACTTATAAGTTAAAAAAGTTAGAAGTAAAAAATTCACATAAATTATTTAAAAATGTGAAATTAACTTATAAGTAAAAAATATTAACTCTAAATTTTAAGTAAATATTTAACTTTATTTAGTTTTTTAAGTTAAATATTAACTCATATGTAAACAAAATTATCTTTAAGTAAATCACTTATGGGTAAAAAAATTTAATATAAGAACTATAAACCGAAAATTTTACTAAGAGACATTTATTTAATTTTATTATTTTTAAAAATCTTCAAAAGCGATGGATAATAAACTCCAAATCATCGATCGGACAATTATAAAAATCGTTATTAATTAAAATCACTCAAAATCGATCATCTCATAAACGCTCAAAATCAGTACTCTAAAAACGGTTATAACGGGTACGTCGAAACTCCCAAACAAACCCTGTGGTTTGAGTTAGAGATCAACGGTTTGTATGAATTTTGTCACTTCATTAACCCGTACTAAAAATGAGCTAATTAATTTCTTTCTTTTGCCATTGAACCTCCTAATCAAATTCATAGTAACACCGATGAACTTTACGAATGGAAATTTTGCCCATCAAGATAAAAAAAATCTCGACTTTACAACAATAATGAAAAACAAAGTTATACTCACCACACCACTAATCATCATGAGATTTAAGATCAAATATATGAACCGAATTAGTGTTTGATATTTTACATAAATTTCATCATTTCAGTAATTTAAACTAAACGCCAGCCAATGAATCCCATTATATTGTCATCGAACTTCATAATCAAATTTATCGTCACAATGATCAACTTATAACGAATAGAAGGTTTCTCCATGATATTATTGACAAAATATCGAGAGCATTAACTTCAAATGAAAAACAAAGAGAAAAACTTTTGCCCTTGCATCATTAATTAGTGTAAGATTAAAAGATAACTTTTAAGACTTGAATAAGAGATTGATAACTTTTATGGATACCATCGTTCAGTTAATTCATACAACGAGCTAATGAATCTTTGTTTTAGCCTCCAAATCAAATTCACTAGAACATTGATCAAATTTGTGAATGGAAGGCTTGTCCATCAAGATTGAAAAATACTCTGCTGGCAATATTAATCCTCAAATGGAAAAAAAAATATATATAGAAAACTTCTTCCATCACACCATTAACCTACCGTAGAATAAGGGCATGTTTGATGTAGGTTATTTGAGAATATATTTTGTGAAAATTATTTTTTTTAAGAATGTATAATTAGAAAATAAGAAAAAGTTGCAGATCCATCTTAGAAATATTTTTTCGATGAATATTTTGTAAAAGAACGAGTTTAAAGAAAATAAATTTTAAAGAATGCGTATCAAACAAAGCTTCACGTTAAGGTATTGAATTATAATAAATGTATGAATAAAACTCAAACTTTGATAGTCATATAATTTCGAGGAAAAAAAGTCCTCTCCAGTCGAATATCAACGATTATCCGTTGCGTATAACACATCGAACGTGATGCGATTTTAGTTTCCAAGTCTCACAGTAATGAATTGGACACAATTAACCGTAGGCGTCTCACCCTCTCCCCTCCCCCTTTTGGTTCCCGTTCCGTCCGGTCCTTTTCACTCCGTTTCATACCGTAGAAATAGAACAGTCACGTGGTTTATTCTTCAAACAAATTTTTGCCTTAATAAAAATCTGGAGAAAGGAAAAAAATAAAAATAAAAATCTAGGGTTAGGGTTTCATTCTTAATTTTCTTCTCTAATCAAAATTCCCCTCTTCTTAATTTTCCTAATTTATTCTGCTATTTAATCCTCGATTCCTAGAATAAATTTTTTTCTTAACTATTTCCAATTTTTTATTTTTGGAGAATCTGATCAAAGTTTCAATCTTTTAGGATTTCATACTTTTTCGTAGATACATTATATGATTTCAAGATCGAAGCTCTGCATTATAATATCTACTTTTGTGGTTTAATATTAAATCTACTACATATTAGTTCTTGAATTTTGTCTCTTTAAGAACTGCGTTCGTACAACTACAGAGTCATTTGTAGTACCATTATTCAACCAAAAATTGGGTTTGCATCAGTTTATTTTAAGGCACATTCTTAAGTAGATTTATTTTATTTTTTGTTTTGTGGTGATTTCAGTGTAGGTAGTAATGTTTAATATCCGCGCCAAATTGTCAAGCGTTATGAGCTGTTTGGAAGTTTGAAGAAGCTAATGGGCCATCAGCTCTCCTAATAATTGCTGATTTTTGGCTTTTATTATTGGTACTGTAAAATTATTAGAACACATGTACTAGAATTCTAGGTTTTTTGGGGGGAAATTTTAGTAATATTTTGGAGTGAATGCATCCTTCTGGAATGGACTGTGGGCGTGAAAGTGGCACTGTGTTGATTCCTACCTGTTTTGTGTGGCCTTATGGTGGGAGGAGCGTGTATATCAGTGGCTCTTTCACAGGGTGAGAATTATTAGAGCTACTTAAAATTATTTGTACCTGTTGAATTTACAGTTTCTTTAGTTGTCATTTTAGGCTACTTTGGTTGTTTTTTGTATTAAATTGTTTTTACGGTTGATCGGATATACTTTCATTTGTTAAAGGTGGACCCAATGGCCGATGACTCCTCTTGAGGGACGCCCTAACGCGTTTCAGACAGTTTGTAGCCTGCCACCTGGTTATCACCAGGTTAGTTAGTTAATGTAGTATTGTGTTACGTAGTTTTTTAGTGCTTCATTAATGACTTGCTTTTCCATGATTACTAGATATGATCAAAGCACCAATGAAAAATTGATTGTTCAACAGAGATATATGTTTTGGATATTTCTCTATAAAGGATGATACTGATTTTCAATTAATTTGGTTTCTTTCGAGGGGACAGTATGTTATGTGTTATATCTGAAGGATGCCGCCTGCGTATTCATGTATCGTTAATTTTATGACCATCTAAGGTATAAAGATTAATGACTTGCAAAGATAAGACTTATTCATGGTCTCGCATGTCTACTCTGGTCCAATCATTTTGGTTGTCCCTGTGCTGGTCTTGTGTTGAACTTGGGCTTATATTTAACTTGCATTTAGTTTCAGTTATTATTCTGTATTTTGTTGGATAATTGACATCGGGGGATTCTTTAGCCCATGGAAGAAAATAGCAAAAAAGGAATATGAATTTATACCGAGTTTCAGAGGCGTGTAAAATGGCAAATATATACCTTGAATGGATGGAGGGAGGATAAAGTGTAGATTTTGCTCGAGAATTGTGAAGATCGAGAAGAAAAACTACAAGCAAGTACATTTAAATAATGTTAACTGGCATTAATCAAATAAGTTTGAGGCACGTGAGAAGATTTAAACGTGTGAAAGGGTTAAAAATTTGTTATGCCCAATTTAAATGATCAATAGGTGTCGAGACTAAGAGTTTTGCAATGAAAAATACGTAGCCAGATTAGGTGGCTGACAGGATAAAATTGTGCACGTGTCTCATTTTACTTTGTTCATCTTATGTTAATATGTTCTTAAAATGCACTTTTCTACCAGAACCAAACTATGTAACTTTCACTAACTTTATTTTTGGTTTCTTATGTAAAAGTCAACATTGCCTGGCCATACAAACTGCATTATGTCAAATGTCAATGTTCACATAGGAAAACAAACAAAAACCATGTGCAGTTTAGGACCTATTACCGTGTGAGGTCACACTGTGACAGTGAATTCTGCTGGGGAAAGAACTTATTCCATTCAAAAAATAGAATTGTGAGAATTCCTCATTATCATCTATCTGCCAATGTAAAATTTGTTTCGATTATGTTGGGCTGCTCCTCATAACCATAATTTTGGGTGATCTTTAACCTTGTAAATATTGTTACTTGCAGTACAAATATGTTGTAGATGGTGAGTGGCGACATGATGAGCACCAGCCTTTTATTAATAGTAACATTGGAACTGTGAACACTGTCCTTTTAGCTAGGGAATCTGACTACCTTCCTGCAATCACAAGTCAACAAATGCCTCCTGGTTCTAGCATGGATGTCGATGTTGAGACCATTCAACATATGGTATGTCATTGGTGTTTTCATATATTTTCTTTCGGAAATGTTTCCTGCTACATTATTTTTTCTAATGTGCTTTATGATTTGATCTGATACAAAATAACTGGCTGGACAAAAACTAGACTTCGGAAGCCCAATAAAAACATTGCGTGTCCCATCTCAAGTAACACACCTTTTTGGTCAAACAAACCTTTTTCGTCAAACAAAAAGTCTCTGGGTGCCCACCGGGGCACATCCCAACTGCCAAATGAATGGACTCTTAGTTGCTGGCAGTTCAGAGGTCGCGAGTTCGATTCGTGGGGCTCTTGGAAGCACTCTCTCTCTTAGAATACATGATTTATCCTGGAAGGCAAGGTGCAACAAGTGTTGACTTGCTCGGCACTTTGGCTGATAAGTGTGGGGGCTCTTGGACCCTGACCAGTTTGGGCACATTCCGCGGTTCACCTGGTTTGCGTCTTGAGGGGCCGAGGCGTAGACTCCAGGATTAGTCGCCGAAGGTGGATACCTGGGTATAAAAAAAAAAAAAAGAAGTATCCGGGCGACTGATTTAATTTTAATTGCGTTGTTACTTGTCAAGGAAATATCCTACTTATTCTATAATAGTATTAAGTGATTGAATATTTTAGGGCTCGTTTGGTTTGTGATTCTGTTTTCAGTTTTGAGTTCATTTTTAATTTTCTGCTTTGAGTCTCTGTTTTAAGATTACTAAATCCGCGTTTGGTTTGTCATTTTGAAAAATTATTTCTCAAATTAGAAAATTTGAAAACGTTTGGTTTGAAATTTTGCATTTTTTTAATAACATTTTATTCCATGAAATTTAACTATTCAGCCAAAATAGAACAATTTTATGTTAATATATTATCGTGTAATATTTATATTTTCAAGTTGGTAAGTCTTACAATATTTTTCTCACTATAGCCTACAAAATTAAAATAAAAATAAATAATAAATTGAGTTCAAAATATAGGAAATAAAAATAAAAATTAATGATGTGATTGAGAATATTTTTATCCGTGTTCGCTTAAATACTTTTTCAGAACTAACTATTTTTATTTTTCTTGAAATTTTTATAATTTCATTTTTTCATTTTTATTTTTTGAATTTATTTTTCTTGATTATAATTTTTGAACTTATTTAAATAAAATTTTGAAAATACTCAAACCGTAAAAAATGCATTTTCAATTTTATGTTATAAGTTTATTCCTGTTTTCGGAAATGCATTTTCAAAATTACCATACCAAACATGTTTTCAGTGTCTCGCAAAAGTGAAAACTGCTTCAAAACAGCAAACCAAATGCACCTCTAGATTTTGCCAATTTAAGGTTTTAGGTTATAATTATTTAGCCCGGACTAGTGGTATAATTGGTGAACAAAACCTTGGTCTGTACTGGTTAGTGTATTTGGACCGATTGGCAAGTGAACAACCCTCTTGACCCATCTAAATGGATCGGTTTAGGATAAAACCGGTGATCCGGTTTGACTAAACACGCTTGTTTATTGAAAAATTTATAAAATGGAGTGCCAAGATTCTAACCAAATGCTAGGCTGCCCCATTGGTTGATAAAATATCATCGACAATTATATATAAACTTTTGAAGCTTATTTGAGATTATAATTTATTTTGAGTATTTTAAATTTTTATTTGTCTTTCAACAAACATTATGAACAAAATTTCATAAAAAATAGAAATGAAAGCTATGAAGCACGGATACTCTTTTATGTAGTACATTACAATTACAATTAATAGTTTTACTTTATCTAGGAATATCTTTTTAATCATGTTTTCTAGTTTTCTTCTATAGTTGTGATATGACTTATCTTTTATTTGATTAGGATTATAGTTTCAATTTCCTGATACTACTAGAAGTAGGGAATAATCCTGCCTATAAATATATGGGTATTGTACACTTTTCATAGCATCAATTATTATTCAATCAATACAAAGCAAGTTATTCTAATATTCTTCTTAGTTATTACATATTTCTTATTACAAGAATTTTTTACACACTTCCGTACCACTCCTAGGGCGGCATGTTGTGTCCAAAATGTGTTGTCTTGTGTCGAACACCGAGGCTCCTTGGATGCTCCAAGACGTTTGTCAAACACGACACATGGCGTGTTTAATTTTTTATGTACTTTTTAAACTTCTAGCGCTCGAGGGATACTTTAAAGGCACTTCGGACACTTATCCAACATGCCATGCGGCATGTTCTATATTGTAGCATTTCGAGAAAATTTCTATAAACTTCCTGTCTATTTTTTTCTACATCTGCTGTATGCATTTTTCTCTCTAGCATAATATGTAATTCAACTCAAAGTTATTTTAATGTAATAAATAGCTACTCATCTGACACAAGAAATTTCACCAACCTAATTAAAGAATTTAAATTGAAGTGTTTGTGTCCTACTCTTTTGAACAATCGCATGTCATCATTTCTGTGTCGTGTTGTACTCGTATCCGTGCTTCGTAGAATAATAGACTAAATAACAATATAGATACAACTATATAAATATTTATCATGTATGAAAAACTTATATGATTTAATTTTTTTTAAAAAAGTAAAAAATTTGAGAATATTCCAATTACTAAATGAATTTTAAGTTTGAATCCTTTTAAACTTTTAAACTTATGATTATACCTTTGCCTTTAAAAAAAAATGATTTATTTTAATTTTGACCTGATAATGACCTGCCACTTAAACCAGTGACATGCTGACTCGGTACTTTGGCCGGGTGTGAAAACTATGCTTATGCTATTCCCGTTGTCCCGTCTTCCAATTATATTAGATCCATCTCTCTGTCACATATTTTAGAGTGTCTTCCTGTCTGTTTCAGGTTCGAGTTTCAGATAGTACATTGCATGATCCCTATCGAAGAATTTCAGAAGAAGATTTACAGATGTCCCTACATCGTATAGCTGTATACATGTCCACACACATGGCTTATGAGTTGCTTCCAGAATCAGGCAAGGTCTGGACAATTTATGCTTCTCAACCATTTATTTCACATTGTATCCCTCTAGTTATTGTTGATTTGGAATTTCCATGATATAATTGCATAAGGATTGCAGGTCATTGCTTTGGATGTTGACCTACCTGTGAAGCAAGCATTTTGTATTCTGCATGAGCAGGTATTTCTATCGTTTATTTGAAGTTTTAAATCATCACAATTCCTCTATGCATACGAGAAATATATTACCAATTGTTGTGGGTCTAATTATAGAATCATCTTGTTTACTAGCTTCATCATCTTTTACAGCTTTCTTGATGAATCTCGCAATACAATCATTTGGCAGAAAGCAACATTTGATTGTCATAAATAAAAAGAAAAGTCTGCTGATATTTGGGTAGTTCAGTTCCACAAATAAGCAATTTGAGATGGAACAAGAAAATGAAATATAAATTGAAATTACAGTGACCATCACCATTTTCTGTTCTTTGAGTTGCTGACCTTGTTATCTGACCGTGCTGAATCGCTGATGCAGTCAACAAAATTAGAAGTTATATTTTTAGCATGTAAATAGAACTGTCTTTATTTTTCTAAAATTAGGTGGCTTTAAGCTCTCATATCTTCCTCAATGCCACTTAGAAACCAAAATGCTGTATTCCGCAGTTGGCCAGGTTGTTAAATTGCCCATTCTTTAAGCTACCTTACCTCCAAGGAAAAGGTGTTTGAACTGTATCTATCATTTATCCATTCTTTTTGATGTTTATGTGCATTTACCTTCTTTGGATACTGCATTTCTATCCGGCTCATTTGAGTGAGGTTTTTTCAGGGAATACCTATGGCCCCTTTATGGGACTTCAGCAAGGGGAAGTTTGTAGGAGTTCTTAGTGCCCTGGATTTTATTTTAATTATGAGGGAGGTATGTAAGCTCTTTCGCCATTTTTTGCTATATAGATACTGAATATTAGCTTTGCTAGCCTTTTTGTCCTTCTGGATTTGTTTCTTACCTTTCTAACGAGTAAGTAGAGTTTCATGCACAGGACCTTTGTTTATTTTTTATTAGATAAACTTATGGTTTTGTTATTGATTTGTTTTTCTCAAAGGAAATATTTTTTTCTTTGATATAGTGTTCTGTTACCTTATGACAGGTGATCTATTTTCTGATTTTTCTCCATTATAATCTGGAAGGGAATATAGATATGTTAAGGTCCTTAAGGAGTGTTATTCATAGTATTTCTAGTGGAACTCTAAATGATGCTATGGTTTTCTGCAATAATTAGGGATAAACACGAATATCTTTTCTTATTATCTCTTTATTATGACTTCATCTCTGTTAAGATTAAGAACTGCAGTCAGGGGTGGTGTTAAAGGTGCTTGTGTAACCATACTTTAGTTGTTCCTATAAGATCATGTACCAGTTTTTGAACAGCATACCTATTCACAGACTTAAACTGTGGTTTTCCTGATGCTCTTTGATGCATATGGCAGCTTGGAAATCATGGTTCCAATCTCACGGAGGAAGAGCTTGAGACACACACAATATCTGCTTGGAAAGAAGCAAAATCGTACCTGAACAGACAACTAAATGAGCAACAGGTTGCAGTTTCAGGACATCTTGTGCATGTGAGTGTCGATTCTATATGTCAAGCCTCAACATCCATAAAGTATACATTTGAACAAGTTAAAGATAAAATTTTAGGTATACTGGTTTTGACTTTTACATCCTGATGATGCCTAGTTGCCCACTATAAACCATTTTATGTTTATTCTGTTTTTACCTTAGGTGTTTATGCATTTAGAAAATCTCAGTAAATTATATAGGTTATGAAGAGGATAGGAGTTGAGTTGGTGGATCAAGAATGGGATTTAATGACTGGGCATGTCAATTGTGCTAATGCTGGTTAAAAGAGTAGTTTTTTATTCTTTTGTGACCAATTCTGTATCTACAGTCGTACTACCAATTCTGTATCTACAGTCGTATCTCGCATTAACCATACCTTCAGGATCTTGTCAAATATGTTAATTATATTTTAGTAAGCAACATTTTTTTATGCGACTTTTGATCCTGATCAACATGCATTGTACTATTATTCAGGCTGGGCCAGATGATAATATCAAAGAAGTTGCATTGAAAATCTTGCAAAACAATGTGGCTACAGTTCCTATTATTCATTCACCTTCAGAGGATGGATCATACCCGCAGCTACTACATCTAGCTTCTCTTTCCGGAGTACTAAAATGTGAGGAACACACACATGATTTTATATGTATAGACATAATAGTTTTTGGTGTCCGATGATAGAGATGAGGAGGATAGTGCTCTACCCATTTTTCATAGTCTTACGTTGCCCGTCCACTTCTTCGAAGTTGGAGTGTTTTGATAGCTTAACCAGGGAACAGATCTCAAGCAGAAAAGAGGAAAAATACAAAATAGAGAAAAGGAAGGAAAGAAGAGTTGGCCGGTAAATTTATGTCCTTTATGCAGCAGGATAATGCAGTTCCCTTGCTGGAACAAGACACCCGCAAAAATTTGGGAAAAAAATTTATTTACTCTGTTGACTATGTTCAGGTCCTCGATCAATCTTTTTTCTGTCTTTGTTCTTTAAAATTGAGGAAATGAATTCTTGTGTACTCCACATCCAAGAGAATTGGGTAGAGCTTATCCTCCTGCAGTCTTGCTTTTAGGACAGAAAAACCGTATATATGTGTGTGGGTGTGTGTGTATGTGGGCCAGAAGGGGATGCATTTTATGTTATTGACTTGTTCTGCCTTTTTACAGGTCTCTGTCGGTATTTCAGACATTCACCAGGGTCATTGCCAGCACTTCAAATGCCAATTTGTGAAATCCCCGTTGGAACTTGGGTTCCCAAAATTGAAGAGCCAAATGTTCGGCCATTGGCTGTGTTGAGGCCGAGTGCTTCCCTTGGTGCTGCTCTGAATTTGTTAGTTCAAGGTATGCATTTAATTCATTGAAGAGCTGGATACTCAAATTCCTTCTCCAGAAATTGATAATAACTGCTGACATTTTCTTGAATTTGTTTAATACATTATTTCTGAATTCAATGCTCTCTAGGTACATCTTGTTGGTCAAAGAAGCAATTATGTGTCATATAGTATATGTTCGCATCATTCCAAGGAACTGCTTTAAACAGTTCCGATTGTTTATATATGAAGCATTTAAATTTAAAAATAAAATTTTCTTATATAGCCTGTCTTATAAATATTTGGCTTCTTTTCAGCTCAAGTAAGTTCAATTCCCATTGTTGACGAAAATGATACATTGTTGGACGTATATTCTCGAAGGTTAGCAATTCAGTAATGATAGACGGGAAATTTTATTTTTCACCTCTCTGGTTTGCACCGGTCATGTTTTCATAGTTTAAGCTTACTGTAATCTTTAACAGCGATATCACTGCTTTGGCCAAGGACAAAAGTTATGTGCACATCAATCTTGACGAAATGACTATTCATCAGGTTAGCACATTGATTGTGTTGCATACAATATCAATGGATCTTACAAGTCTTAGCTTTATCGCAACCCAGTGTTTTGGATATATTTGATACCTGCATTTATTAATCCAAATCAGACATAAAGCATATCTGATTATGTCCCTGAGCTACCTGCGTTTTGAATTTCAGGCACTGCAGCTTGGAGAAAACCCTCATTCGCCTTATGGTAGCATTCAAAGATGTTACATGTGTTTGAGGTCAGACCCCCTGTTTAAAGTGATGGAGAAATTATCCAAGCCAGGTTCTCTTCTTCTCATGCTTTTCAAAATAATTTTCTGTGACGTTGGTCATTCGTTCCTTCTTGGGCAAGAGTGTACAAATATAGCTCGATTAAGGTTAAGCCTCGCACGTAAAACTTGGTTCATTGTTGGGTTTTTTTGTTTGCACTATTCTAGAAATAAACTGTATCTTTTGTTCAACTTGTTTCAATGCATGAACTCTTTTGGGTAGAAAAACTCTTTTCGCCACTCAACTTGTAGAGACGTTAGATGTTAGTCGCTGAACTTTATTTTGTTCCAAACTGGTAATTGAAGTTTGCTTCTTCGTTTCTGTTTCGTACTTAGTTTAAATCCTTTAGTTTTTGAAACAAAAATACACGACTTGGACGCCCTCCAAGTTGATGCGACATCAGATTGTCACAAATATTCCATTAGAAAAAACTAACGGATTTTATCAGGAGGACCAGAAAGCAAAAACTAAATGGCCTGTTAACTCTTTGTTTTTCAGGTGTCCGACGGCTCATTGTTGTGGAGGCTGGAAGCAAGCGTGTAGAAGGCATTGTTTCGCTGAGCGATATTTTTAGGTTTCTCTTGGGACTTTGAAAAGCTGGCAAGTGTATTTCATCGTGGTTCCGAAATACTAATCCGACGCCTGGTGCAAGTTGTGTTTTTATGCTATCTGATCTCAATTCTTTTGTATATACAATTGGATTGGCCTTGGCCTTAAACAGGGACAGGTTTATTAGGTGAATATGCTGAAGAATGAGGCATGTAAATTGTAATGTTGGAGTTTTCCTGGATCTTCTGGTTTCCCTTTACCCTGAATCGTGTGGCTAATATAGCTGCCATTTTTGTGAAAAAGAAAGTGTTGGAGCCGTTAACAGTGCTATTACTGGCGTTTTATGCTTAGTTTTTGGCTCTAAAATCAATCTAGAAAAAAAAAAATGTATTGATTTGGAGAATTTTCAGTCAAGAAATATTCTTTACTACGAAATGCCAAATTGCTGTTAATATAAAAAGGGTTACAAATAGCCTGTTTGACAACCATTATAGTGGGAAAAAAGAGCTTTGAATGGTGATTTTTAGGAGAATGAGGTTTAAAAATAGCGAGAAAATTTTGGTTTACGAGTATAATATTTTATTGTTGAATGTGTGATTGAAAATTGTTTTGTAACAAACCATAACAGAAATTAATAGATGTCAAACGGCTCATAATGTTGTGTGCGATTATTGTACGGCGATTTCAAGTACATTACTTCTACAATCGTAAATCAATTTTGTTTTTAAATTTTGTAGTACAAATTTCAGGAAGTTCATCTTCTTCCCACTTTTTCCCATTCTAAGGCCACCACGACATCACCGCCACGCCTGAACTATCTTCATTACTAAATCACAAACTCTTGTTAGAAAATTAAAATTGTTAAAATTATAACAAAATAATAGCATCATCACGAAGCTATATGGTGGTAGTGTGGTGTGACAATGGTGATAGAGTGTGGTTGGATTAGGGTGAGTGGAGTAAGTCATTTGACGAAATTATCACTTGAAATTAAAGCAAAATAAGAGCAATTGTATTACAAGCACAAAATTAACTGTCCTATTAAACGTATTCTGTCTAAAAGGATCATTTGCAGGAAAAAAAAAAGTTTTGAGACCATTTATACTACATTTAAAAGATTTGAACCAAATATCTAATTTGGGCAAAAGTTCGGCCATTTGTGTCAATTTCCCTACCGTGAATATATAGTTTTACATAGACTAGGTCAGCAGAAAGAAATGGAAGGACTTACGGAAGATGAGAAAAGGGCACTGAGAGGAAGCAAATTTGCTCCTCTTCCATCTGCATCCGCTCCTACTCGATCCCTACCCAGGTTTCCACCTATATATCTATGAATTTACTGCTTATGATTTCAATCGGTGTGTTTATATGTACGCGAATGTGATGTCTGTATGCATGAGTATAAAATTGGGTGTAATATGTAGGTCAGCTCACCCTGGGGGGCCAGTGAAGACTAATAAGGCGGCGGCATTGGCGAAATTTCTTGAGCGGAAGCTTCAGGATCCAAATGGGTTGGCCTCTGTCGACCCAAAGCTTGTTGAATTGGCTGTGAAAAATGCCAAACAAACTGTTCAATCCAGTATGAATTTCTCATCTTTTTTCTTTATAATCAAGAATTTGTGTTTAATTTTAGTAGTATAAAAGCTATAATGTTAGTATTATCTTTCTTTTGGGTCAGTTTTCTGAATTTTTGTTATGCTTATTGAATTGGGTTTGTGATATAGTTTTGTGTATGCTTGTTTTTCAGACCTTGGGTATTGTTTGTTATAGGTTGTGTTGTTGGCCCGGGATGGATCCGAGGGCTGAATAATTGAATCTGAACAGATTCCTCCTCTGGAACTATGTCAATGGAACGGATTTATTCCTTTGTGTTTTATTTCGTTAATTCTGCATAGCCTAGTACCTTTTACTTTCCTGTTTGCCGATGCATCTTTGAGATGAACTAATTTATCATCTTGGGTGAAATCATGTATATTCCAGTTAGTCATGACTCCAATTCCATTCTTGCGTTCTTTCTTCCTAGGAGGGATCTGCCATTATCCTTCATTTTGGTGATAGTGCTAGTTATTTTCCAGTGGCTTTTGCCATCCTTGGTGCACCGGTCTGGACTTGACCTGTTTTTAAACCTCCACTATTTCAGATGGCTGATAGTTATAAACATCCATGTCCCTGTAATGCCTGAAAATATGAACACTTCTTTCTCTTTAGAGAGAATAAAACTCGAAACAATTCGTAAATCCTGATTTGCGAAGTTGAAAATGTGCCTCGCCCACATGTTTTGTTCCCATCCTTTACAATTCTTCACCCTGAGAGAGTTAAAAGTTCAAAAAAGTATCAGGACCAGATCGGTGCATCAAGAATGGCAAAGACAATTGCAAAATTACTCGAAGTATCACTGAGCTCGCGGAGATTGATGGAAAGAAAACCATTGTTTACCTTCTAACGAGAAAACACGAGAAAGGAAGTGGTCTCAAGACTATTTATATTGTGCGTGATTTCATCCTAGATGAGAGTTTAGATCCTCTCAGAGATCCTACATAAAACAAGAAGGCAAATGACATTGTGCTAAGCAGAATTTATGAAGATAAAGAAAATAAAAGACAAAAGAAAATATTAAAGTGAGTGTTGCGATAGTAGTTCATGAGAGAATATGTTGTAAGATGCAAATCTTGGTAACAAGATGATGCCAATTTTTAACAAGTTCACGAGTTTCTTGCAATAGCAATTGAGATGCTTCTACTTTTGACCAACTAAATTCCTTTGATTTCTTCATTCTCCAAATTATGGGGCTTGCAATATCAAGATCTGAAGCCGAGTATGTAGCAGCAGCCTCAAGTGTATGACAATTTGATAATATTTCACTTATCAACTCAGCGAAGAATCAATGTGACATGGGAGAAGTAACCACTTCAATATGGAGTTTAAATTCCACGCGATCAAGATTAGAAGAGTGATCTATTTTATATGTTTGAAGATCAAGTGGTAGATCCTGTCACAAAAACATTTAAGCTGGATTCATTCATTAAGTTTGAGAATATGATTGAGTCGGCAAAATCTGACTTAAGGGGATGATAATGATAACCCTGATTTAGCCCTAGTCTAGATAGAATTATTTTGTTTATCTGGTAATGTTGGACTTGATTCTATTTCATCATTGTTCTTGTCCTGTAAATGCAAGACTGTTGTGGGCAATTTTTATTTAGAGTGAACTGAATAAAATATATCTATTTCCCTCTAAAATATTTTCTTTTATCTATGTATTGCTGTAATTCCTTCAGGAATTGGAAATATCGATCAAATTTGATAACCTTAATTTAAATGAGCCAATTGCAGCCTCTGTATAACTTTCGTTAATTAATTACCCCTCATTAATATTCTGGACATCAGTTTTCATTCTTGTCTCTTCACTGCATATATTCTACATGAGTTCCATTAACTCATAATGGCTAAATTTAGTTGTTGCCATAAGTGGTGGTTACTTACCATGAGAAAGTCGATTGCTCATTTTGTTCATCCAATACGAATGATTCAGGTGGGGCCTCAACTTCAGGAAGGATAGTTCATCATGTTAATTGTTTTAGCGACTCTAAGGTGTGTTATTGTACTTGATGATCATTTCAAAAGCATTAGTGTTTTCTATTTGATGATCTCTTCTTTGTACTCAACTATTTGGACTCCCCCAATTGTTGAGAACTTGACAGGATGCCATTGAAGAGGAGGAGGTAAAGACCTCTTTGTCAAAGAAACACAAGAAGAAGAAGAAGAAAAAGAAAAAGAAGGAAAAGAATAGAAACAATAAACAGAAGGTATTTTTTTTTGGCTTTTATTTTACTTCTTTTTCATATTTGATGGCATTCTATTTCTGAGTTCAGCTTAGTTTTAAATCTTTATCTTTTTGCTAAACTTGGAGGACTTTGGTCGTGATACATCAAAAAGACCTAACAAGAAGCTGAAATTATGATGATTTGAGATATAGGAGAAGATTTTTCAAGGCTTTAGAGGCTGAAAGATACCGACTAGAAAGAAATGCGTTTTCCTCACCTTCTTAAAAAACAGCTGAGAATATATATCAAGAACTAGACTCATTGCTGGTTAGATTTCGTTGGCCTTCCTATTATTCATCGGGCAACTTGAAAAGCAATGCCGGTTGCAAATTATGTTTATGTTTCTCTAGTTTCTGAAATTCATGGTTTGCCAACATTCTCGAAGTTGCCAGGGAATGTCAAGACTTGGGATGGTAGGTTTGATGTGATACTTTTTCTTGCGAAGTATCTGAAAGTGTTTTGCTATGTTCAAAAAAAAAGTTTCGATAATGGGTATTTTTTGACTGCAAATCCATGTATGCTCATCCATTCCAAAATCATTCTCGTGCTGAGGTTAATCAACTTGCATAGTATTTATGCACAAAATAAAGTGACAGGAAATTAATTTATTTGGGAGTTGTAATATTTAACTTATATCAGAAGAATATATTATCAATTATTGACTATGTTACCTTGTTTGTTGTCTATCTAGACAAAGGATTTTAGTACAAATTAGTATACATCACATCATATGGATTTAATGACTTGTTAAATTAGGTAGTAGATAGGTCTTATATGAAAGTACAATGATATTTATATAATGTATTATACATATTATAAATCTATCGAAATGAGGTAAATAGTCGAGCCGAGCCTGAGCCAGCTTGTTGGCCAATTTTTTTGGCTCATTTTCTTTCTCGAAAGCTGAATTTTTTATTTTTGCGATTTGAAAAATGTAGAAAATTAAAATCATCAATTGGAGTATTCTAACTAAATAACTATGAAGAAATGATTTGTGACAAATCCATACAAAAGAATACGAAAATAAAAAGAAAAATATAATTTGAATTGATGGCACTTGTTCAAATCGATGACTTGCAGATGCTAAGATGAGCTGCACGTGGGTTCGGGCATGAGCCAGCTCGCATAGAAAAAATGGGACTTGTCACGCGCTCGCCTTAGAGGTGGGCGAAAGCTAAACTGATGAGTCGATAAGCGGCTCGTGCCATTGCCAACTCTAGTTGGCCCCAAGTCGAAAAAGCTAAAAAACACCTTTATCATTTTTATCCACTTTTAAAAATTAAAGAAACAAAAATAAAATAAAATTATAAAACATTAATAATAAAGAAAAAAAAGTGAAAATGTCGTACACAGAAAAGCGACGCACACACAGTAAGATGAGTGTAAAATATGAGTACAGACAAAAGAATGCAAAGAGAAAAACACGTTTTCTTCCTCAGTTAAATCGCCACGATTTTATTATAGTTGGGTGAGAGTATAGACTTTGTGTTTAAAAGCGTGTTTTGTAACCATCTTCGTTAGTAAATATACGCCTATACGTTACTGGGGCTTGTTTGTTAGCTCCCTCTGCAGAGTACCCACCTCCACCCACCCCACCCCACCCCATCTATGAAATTCACTCGCAAAATCTCACTTCCGTAAGCCATTGATGGCTTGTAAAGACTGATATCTATATCTATATATATATATATATACATATATTTTGTGTGAATATCTATATATGGTTTTATTGTATTATATTGCGTATAGAGTGTGTGTATAGGTGTAAAAGAATGGAGAGGTTCAGCGGGACTGAGGCAATGGAGGGGGCACCAGTGGATCCGATGGTGGAATGGGCCTCTACCGGCAATGGAACCGGACTTGAAGGTCAGCGTAGGTTAATTTCATTTTAATTTAAGTTGAATTTCGTCTGAATTGAATTCGATTTTTTAATGTAGAGAAAAAAATTATTGATTTAAGGTTTTATTTTGTCAATGCAGAGCCTATGTGGGAGTTGGGCCTTGGAGGTGGGCCCGAATCGTACCCGGAGAGGCCCGACGAGCCTGATTGTGGATATTACTTGAAGACTGGATTCTGTGGGTACGGTGCTCGGTGTCGTTTCAATCATCCCCGCGATCGGAGTGCGGTAAAAATTTTCAATTTTATGTGTCAAATTTTGATCTTGAGTTTGACTTTATGGAGCAGGATTGGTGTGATCGAGCACTCAAAGTGTTGGGTTTTGCTAATTACTGTGAATTTATTCCAGTTTTTGGTGGGGTTTTATGTAGATTTGGATCTATTTTGTGTAAAAAATAATCTTTTTGAGTTTTATTGGAGTTCATAATGGTTTTTGCAAGAAATTGTGGAAAAAAATTTCCTTGCGATGGTTTTGATTTAGTAACATGGGTGGATTGAATTCAGTCGTGTTACGATAACAGGTGATGGGAGCATTGATGGCCTACGATGGTGATTACCCGGAACGTGTTGGTCAACCAGTCTGCCAGGTATGCATTTACTTGAAATTAATTTCGCAAACAAAGATATATGTTTTGTGTTTGTTGCGTAAAAAAGATATTTGGTGCCAGGTATTCATTTGCATGCAATTTTGTCTTAGACAAAAATATACATGTATGGGTTTGGTTAGTTAAAAAGATGTTCTCTGCCACGTATCCTTTGCATTCAAACTTTTTAAAGATGTTGAATAAATTAATAATAGGGATATAAAGAAAAAATATAAAGGTTCGTTATTACTTTCTGAAGCTGAAGTATTTATTAAGTAATTTATATTATGGAAATTCCATTTGCTAGATTTTACTGTGTAATGATTAATCCATCTGTGCAATGTTTAATTGTGGGAAAGTACATTTTTTAGATTATTCCGCTCAAGCAATTCGCCTGCATACTGTTTTGTAGACTGAAATTCTCTTTGTTGATCCATGGATTCAAATAATTCGTTTGTGTACTATCTGAAATCTCCATTTGTTCCCTATGGATTCCTAGTTTGATGTTTATGAAAATACCTTGTTTAGAGCTGATTATGCCATTTATTAAAGGGTTTTGTTACATATACATCAGGGTTTATACTTTGGTGTACTTGCCCAAGTGACATTTCATCATTGGCTAATGGAAAAAACTGATGTAGAATAATTCTTTAAATAACGCCTCCATATGAATTGGTCAACTGCATATGATCGAAGAATTTGGGATATCTGATGTTAGAAGTTAGAAACATCTACTAGATTCTGCTGTGAAAAATTTCATGCCTGTTTTTAAGTTCCAAAACAATCATCTTCTATATAGTTGATGAACGCTTCGCCCCTTTAACAGTTTATCACTATATTGAAATGGTTGAGGTATTGTTCAGGATTTGCAGCCTCTTGTATTAATAACATCTCCATGCTGATTATGTTTATCAATTTATCCTTCTCATCATGTATATCTGCTACTTTTTTTAACGCCGTCAGTTAGTTTCCAACTTTGCAATATTCTTCAACTTCTGGGTCTTAAAAGATGTGTAGTTCCCTCTTTCCATGTTCTGATTTTTCTGTATGCTGCCATCCTAGATGGAAGACACCACCTGTGATGATGATATCATCTTTACCTATCTTTGGATCCATAGATTAGGGCATCTTAAATTGGTTTTATTTTAATTTGTCCGTAGGCACTTACTGTATCCTTACAGACTTTAAAGTATCTATACTTCACGGATTAATTGTGTCTCACCTTTTTTTTTTCAAGTTGATTAATCTCAGAACTTCAAAGGTTTGTATAGTGCTTTATAATTAAGAATGCATGTAGGATTTGTCAACTCGTGTCTCTCATGAAAGAGTGAGTTTCTTGTATGTTGATTAAGGAATCATCTTTTCTTGATTGTGGATATACACTCTATAAAAGCAGGTTCATAAATTCATATCTTTTTCAGATAGACTTTTAGGAACAATTATATTGTTTGTATAATATGGATATGTCTCCTCAATGTTGTGAACTATCTTTTTATATTCAGAAGTTGTATTTTGTTTTTTTTCAGTAACATTTGATGAGTTATTATAGGTGCTTGACAGATTTTGACACTTATTACTCATCCTTTTTTTTTATGTTCCATTCTAGAGCGAGCTTTTAACTTCTTAATACCTCTATTAAGAAACAGAAATTGAAAATAAACTGGAGTTAATCTCAATCTTAACAATGCTAGAAGTTTATGCTATTCAATCTGAGGAAATGCTACCATGTTCTGCATGAACTCCGAATGGTTGGATCTAAAAACATTTACATGTTCCAAATGCGCTCTACTTTATTTATCTGTTCCTCCTTTATGTTGTAACTCCTATCAATGAGTGTTAAATGACTGTCTTACTAAGAATTTCAGTATCTATTGTATCGTTATGCCTTTTACATTAACTGTGCTCTTGGTGCTGAAATTGTAGTACTATATGCGGACGGGAATGTGTAAATATGGTGCTTCCTGCAAGTACCACCATCCAAGACAGGGAGGTGGATCTTCCGGCTTGGTGACCCTAAATTTTGATGGATATCCATTGCGACCGGTCTGCCACAATGATTTTTATTTTCGTGTTCTTTTTTGCAATTTATGGTTTCAATTGGATTAAGCTTTTATACTATGTACAGATGTTTCATAGATTTCTCATTGCAGGGTGAAAAGGATTGTTCATATTATGCTAAATATGGGCAGTGCAAGTTCGGCACCACCTGTAAATTTAATCACCCGCACCCATCTGGTTTACAAATGCCAGTACCAGCACGTGGGTCTGGATCATTGCCTACGCCAGCAACTGTACCTACACCTGCGGTCTATCCAACTCCCTCAGTGCAATATTCACAACAATATGGGATATTTCCCGGCAACTGGCCAGTTGCAAGACAGGCTGTGTTTCCACCTTCATATGTTTCTGGGACTTATGGTCACATGCTTCTTCCCCCTGGAGTTGTTCCGGGTCCTGGTTGGACTCCCTACCCGGTAGGTGTAGCTGAATTTTATTGTTTTATGTGGATTTCTCCTAGAATGCCCTTCTGACAATAAGTTGTGGTACAGGCTTCAGTTAGTCCTGTGGTCTCCTCAAACCCTCAACCAACTGTTGGAGTGGGCCCAATTTATGGGATAACCCAGTTATCTCCTTCTGCAACTGCCTACACAGGAGCGACAGTACCATATTTATCCATTACTTCTGCTGGCCTTTCAGGCAGCAGTCAGCAGGAACATGCATTTCCAGGAAGACCCGGCCAACCAGAATGTCAGTATTATTTGAGAACTGGAGAGTGTAAGCATGGACCTACATGTAAATATCATCATCCACCCGAGTGGAATGCACCAACTACAAATTACGTGCTTAGTCCACTGGGTCTTCCCTTACGCCCGGTAAGCTTACCATTCTCTGTTCTTTTCACGATAGAAGAGTTTCTGTGCCTGAAATAACTGTTCATGACAGATGAACTTGTTCTAGTTAAGGAGTGAATTTGTGGATTTTTGCCACAGGTTACGGTTGAATTATTTTCAAGCTATAATTACTGCATATCATGGTATAATTGGATGAGATTAGATTGCTCATTTTGATGTGTCTTAAAGAATTATATCGAGAAATAATTAAGAGTACAAGACTCTTCACATTTCTTTACTTGGTTGAATTATATACCTTCTCAGTTAAATTTAGTAGACTTTGATGGCATATAATTTTATGGTATCATCTCTTTTCTTTCTTTTCATATCTTTTGACACTTTATTTGTTCTTTTCTTTTGTGAATTGGGGGGGTGCGGTTGGAGTTGTTCCAGCACCCGGGAATCAAATTCTGTTCAAAACTTCTTGAAGACTGGAAAACATAATTTAAGCATTGAAGGATACCTTAGCAAAAAAGTTCATTAGATTCTGCCAGAGGGATGGCATTCCTTCTTCTCGTCTCTATCTCATGCTGGGAACACTACCTTCCTTTTACCTCTAGTTGCTTACATTTTTTACCATCAACAACATTGAAAATATATATAAGGATGTATGTGGAGGTGCCCTCTTGTGTACTGGACTCAATGATGAATAGCTTTTAGTATATCTTATCTTGCTCTTTGAAATTGGAGCATAACATGCCCTCCTTGCAGTATTTCATGATGTGTGCATGAGGAGTAAATAGAATGTACTGATTAAATTAGACTGATTTACTCCCTATGTTCTTATAATGCCGGAATGCAGTTAAAATATTTCTGGTTTTCGAAATATTATTATCTTGAATCTATACTCACGTGCTTATTTGTGTCAATCCTCTTCGCTACGCAGTTCAGCTCACCACCAAATCTACCAAATGGCCATATAATGTGTCTTTGGCCATAGACACCTTAAAGTATTTGTTTGCAATAATTGATGGACAATTCTCAATTTTTTTATGAAGCTAATCTTTATGTTGTTTACACTAATATGCCTTGGCTTTTCCTTGTCCCTATGTACTTATATTTTGTGGTGGTACATAGAAATTTACCATCATGTGATTTGAATTCCTCTTAATTATCCCATTGTGGTTTGGAAATTTTCTGGTAACGTCTTGTTGTCTACAAAACCTAGAGTCATTACCTTATTTCTCTATTATCATTTCCTAATGGTTTTAATTTTGTTTACGTAAAATGGTAGCATTTCTTTAATATGAAAATGGCACCATGACATTGTAAGACGGCAGCGGTCATTCCAAGTTGAAAATATTGACAAATTAGTTTTAGTTAAATGGAAGAATGCAATGGGTGTGTTGGTTAAGCAGTAGTGTTTTGAAAACTACAAAGGGTTAGGTTTTTTCCAGATGGCGTGGAGGTACTACACGAATTTCAATTTGCATTTCCTTGTTTTATTTGCTTGCCATTTCTTTTCAATTTTTATTCTTTATATACTATTTACTATTATGTGTAAATGTTATCATTTTATGATAGCATTATTTATTGTGTTCTTGGATGTTATTATTGAATACCTTTCTCAGGCGTCTTTTAATTATTTTTTAGGGTGCACCAGTTTGCATTAATTATTCACAGAACGCAGTATGCCAGTTTGGACCTTTGTGCAGATTCGATCACCCTATGAAGACGCTGAGTAGCAGTCCATCAGCATCTTCTCTTACTGATATGCCTGTTGCTCCATATCCTGTGGGATCTACTAATGCAACTTTGGCTCCATCATCTTCGTTGTCAGATTTGAGGCCCTACCTTATTGCTGGGCTTGAAAGAGACTCCACATCTCCCCAGATGTCATCTATAAGCAGTACAGGTGCTTCAGCCGGTTCAATTTATTCACAAAGTGGGCCCATTTCTCATTCTACCTTTCAGCAGTCGGGACAGGGTCCTGGAGGTGAGGTTCGTACGTCAAATTGAACACAAGAAGCCATTTCATGATCCTCGTGCATCAATTTTCGAACCCAACAGTCAACACTACATTTCCTGTTCAAGCCCCTATGTCCACCTGCGTTCATAATTTCATCTTTTGTCCGCCATTTTCTTTTTCAATAAGCCATTAATATCCCCTCAAAGATCCGAGAACACCTCAATCTCCCTGCTAGCTAGTTTTCGAATAAACAACCAAAACCTCTCGTTTAAACAATAATTTGCACCACTGCCCAAATTTTAGAGGTGCTTGCGTCTATTTATGTTCTCATCTTTCTCAGAAGGAAAACTATATATTATACACCATTCTCCTGTCTTCAAGCCTATCTTTGTAGTTACTCTTCAAATTTGGGGACAACCTTGACTAGGTAAGGAGTCTCAAGGTGTTCTTGTTCCCCTTTTTGGTCCGGGGCTTTGTTGTGGGGACAAACAATAAATTTGGAGAATCAAAAAGGCGATTAAATACCACCTAGGTTGTAAAATATACAGATGTTGTGAGATATGATTTTTGCTTGAATGCTTCTTCAATAATTTATCATCGGTACATCGAATTCAGAGAGAATCTTGAATTTGTTTAGTATACATATTCTTCCAGTGGTTGTGCTACATGTACATGATGATTTACATACACATGATGTGATGAGAGATGATTGTGTCGGAATTTTTTCAACTAAATGAAAGAAACTTCTCCACTCTCTTTTTTGACACCTCATCTATATGCAAATCATTATGTAACTTCATTATGTACTAGTAGCATTAAACCAGTTATTTCAGATGTGGGGATGCTTATAATGATCTAATTTTATTGTTTTCATATTTTCATAAAGTTTCTGAAGTCAAAATTCTCAACTTCATAGGGACAATGCTGGAAATGTTGTCTTTTGACAAGTACAGATTTCTGAAGGTTGGATGATTAACCGTTTATATAGTTATTTGAAAAGGGCCTTAATTAGTATGGCCCGAATCTTGTTGCAAGCAACCTGAACCAACATACGATATTTATATTGCCTAAAAATCGTTGTGTTACGTAATTAAGTTAGATAGTACTGAGCAGTATAATTGACAAATTCTAGCATAGACGTGCCTTCATTGTCACTTGAACGAAAATAAGCATAGTTTTTCAATGCCTTCATACCGATCCTATCAATGCAGTAAATGCTGCAAGCAACAATGCATGCTTGATATTCACGAGTTAGATGTGAGCAGTTTTGATTGCTATATCTGTCTTTTGCATGATCATTTGTTACCCAGTATTGGCTATGAAGAAGCTAAAATCTTGTCATAATATCATTTTATAAAAATTTTTACAAGTATGTTGTCGTGTTCATCGATTTTTATGTTAAGTCGTATCCAATTTAATAGATTCAATGTCGTCAAGTATATAAATATGAATGAGATTGAACCATATTTAGAGAAAACTCCAAGAGAGGATATCAAATGTAGTAATTGATTTCTCCAAGTGCAAAATTTCAAGAACATTTTTAACATGTTATCCCAAACACATTATGGAGCAACCAAAAATACTCTCCTTTCAGCTTGTGGACTCGAACTATCCATGACTAGGAAAAAACTAAGTGAAGTCTGAACCGACTAACAACTAAAGAATCAACGAGTGAGAGAGAGGGAGATGAAATATATTTCTAAATTCAAGAGTTGCTTCAAATTAATATTTAATATCAGCATTCAGAAGGGAGAGTAGCCCAAGTCTAATGTATCACAAAAAAGAAGGAAATGAAGATGTGCAACTTTCTGCTGAAATCGTTGGATTCATCATCTCAAAACTTGGATAATCACACATTGAATCCAAAGTTCCAATGCTTTCATTTGAAGAACTGTTTATCATGGCTGAAAGTTCACAAGAACTCAGTTCCCATTGTAAGTGTTATGTCCTATGTCCAATCAACTTTGGAGCATAAACACTTTTAATATATATATTATCGATGCATATTTATGGTAATATATATTATTTAATTGAA
>CAIGRP010077571.1:0-11204 GCA_903798385.1 Fraxinus cuspidata
AGTGACTTGCTCATTTGTGTTGCATGTTTGTCTCCAAATAACTCATTTGACACTTTTGACAAGAACAAAGTGATTCGATTCTGTCAGTTTTATCTGGTAATTTTGACGTAACAGATATCTCTGAACTTTATGATCACTTTGATACATATGTTCTTAACATGCGCACCTTTAAAGATTTTAAAGGATTAAAAGGCATTAGTGATCTTGCACAGAAGTTGGTTGCGAAGAATAAACATGAAGTGTATCCATCAGTCTACAAGCTTGTGACATTAGCCTAAGTTTTTCTCGTGGCTACTGCTACAGTCGAGAGATAATTTTCTGTGATGAATTACATTAAAAATCATTTGTGCAATCGAACTTATAAAATCATCATATTCATCAAAATTTCTTATTTTTCTCTTGACATTCATTAAAAAAGAAATATATTTTGAAAAGATTTTTGGACTTACATTAAACTTATTTCTTCTTCATCTTATTATTGAAAAACTTTAATTGATTGAATCAAATTGTTAATTATCATTTTTATCAAAGTTTTTCATCCAACACTTAAACTATCATTTATTATTATTCATTGAAGTATTAGTCTATCTTAGAACTTAATTCATTTGTAAAATTGTTGCCCTAAATTTGTGGGTCGTATTGAGGTCCAGTGAAAGTTGAATTGTATAAGGATCGATGCTCCTTATTGTAAGTCATTGTGTGTATCATATTGAGGTCCCATAAAGCTTAATAGTGTGGGTTATATTGAGATCTCGTAAAACTCAATATTGTATAAGGGTCGCTGTTCTTTGTAGTAAGTCACCAAAAGGGTTGTAAAGGAATATATTGCACCATAAGTCAATCAATATAGTGAAAATGTCTTGCTTGTGTCGGAGAGTTTGGTAATAGAGGACGTAGATCATTATTTTGAATCGAACATTCACAATTATATCGTTTGCATCACTCTTCCCTTCTACTTATTGTTTTCATATTTGCGCTTATTATTTGAATTAATCTATTTAGTCTTTACTTACTTGAATTTATATTAATTCTTTGAAAAAATTTTAAAAACCAATTCACCCCCTCTTAATTAGTTATTTTTGGGTTATCATCTCTGCCTTTCCCGACTCCTCTTATGTCATCCCTGATGGGCAAAGGACTCGAACTCATGTTCTTGGGCACCTCCACCTTAGGGAGATATTAGCATTGGTGTCTCATCGAGGACACCTCAACCTATGCACTTGGCCTAGCACGGGCTCCATCACCCTAACACGTGATTAGCTTATCCAGGTCATCCAAAAGAACTATTGAAGCCTAAGTTGTAATGTCTCTACGGGTTACGTCAAGACTATTCCATTCATTCCATAGATTCTCGCTTACTCTCACCTCGACATGTTCAAGCATTCTTGTATGAAAAGAGTTCAATGGTTCTATTAAACGTATCAACATACTTGATGTCTTTGCAAAATGCCCCTGACCTTATCCTCTACAATGCCTTTCCTCATACACGATCAGAATCTACGAAAATTTTCAACATGATAGGTTTAGCAATGTTACATGCTTCAAAACCTCACCTCGAAGTTTGAAGTCCACTTTTCCAATGGAAAATTGATCAAGAAGACTGCAGCCTCCTTATGCAGCTAGAGTAGGGGCCAATGAGTAACTTCGTGTATTCATGGCTAGGTTCAATGGAGAGCGGGTTCATATTCATGATCTTCACATCATGGCAATGATGTCAACCCTAATCCGCACAATGGGAGGCATAAGATGTCTCTCTCCATTCTTCCAATAATGAACTCGAGCTCTTGAGAAGGGATGCAAAAAAATATCAATATGGATGTGAGCATGTACCTCAGAAGACAAATTTGATATCGAGCAAACAAGAGACGAACAAGTCGGAGGTGTCTACTCAGAAAATTGAACCTTAGCACCAGCAGGAAAGGTCGAAATCCCCATCTAACGTGGCCTCGACCACAAGGCAATGGTAATGACTCAACGGCGACTTAACTCCCCTTTACACTCCCATGTCTAATATTCTAATTGAAATCAAGAATTTCAAGGAACTGACATGGCCTCCTAGAATCAGGTCTACAACCCGAAACTTGAGACATAGCAAGTACTATGAATTTCAAAAAGACCATGAACACACAACGGGCGAGTTCAAGAAGCAACAGCAAGAGATAGAGGTCCTCATGAAGAAGAGTTTCATGGGGTCTTATGTTAAAGAATTAATTTCGATAATATTCTTCAATCAATCACGAAATTAATTCCATAATGGTCTTCGCTCCCACTCTCGCGGCTTTCCGAGTCAACCTGAGAGAGAAAAGAATTTGTTCCAGTTGACAAAAAGGCATGTAATCTTTTTGACTGATTAGGCACCTAAAAAAGAGCAATGCTATGGGTACAGAAAATTTTCTGCAGAAAATGGACATAATACACACAATATGTGGGTCTCAATTTTTTTAACAATATTTAATTCACATGAGCCCGCCTCCACATGCAATTGGAATTCAAATTTTTGGAAAAAATCTGTATATTTTCCCTGTACTTGCAGCCTTTTTCCCTAAAACAGTGGCAATATAGCAATCATTTGTGTCCAGTTTTTAATGCTATTCACTTTTATTTCTCAAGCCCTTTAGCTGACTTTTCAGTCCATTGAAAGATTGGGCTTGGCTTGGACTTGACTTGGTTTGGTTTGGTTTGGGCTAGAAAGAAGCCTTACTGCCCATCGTAGCCCATGATCAATACCATCTCAAGGTACTAAATAAGCTTACCTACCCACCAACCACAACATACCACCATAAATTTATACACAGTCCTGTTAAAAATAAAGCCAGCAACAAAAAATTAGAACAAATTAAGCATTAGCATGTTTCGCCGTGTGAAGTTGTTCTATCAAATATGATCTTCAAAATTATTATTTTTCCTAGAAAAACTTGATATTCTAGAAATTAAGTCTACTTGAAAAATAACTTATATGCATATCGAACTTTTAAGTGAAAAATAATAGTGCTATATAAAATTGAAAAGTAAAAGCCAACTGGTAAAGAAAAAGTCATAAAAGTGGAATTATAGACATAACATGGATAAAGGTGAAATAAATCAAAGTGTTAATTACTTTATAATGGCATATCCATATTTAAAGCTAAGAGGTCATATGGATGGAAAGAATGAAATGAGAGGAGTTCATTAGCATTCTACTGTAATGGGTTCTCAAAAAAAAGTTCGTGGATTCATTCTTACATGTTTTCTAATCATTTGGTGTGTATGTGAAGCTAAGGTTTCACTGTCATCTACCAATGATAATGAAGAAGACAAGGTGAATTTGTCTCTTTACTATGAATCGCTCTGCCCATATTGTGCAAACTTCATTGTGAATCAGCTGGTGAAGGTTTTCAAGACAGATCTCTTCTCCATTGTCAATCTCAGGCTTGTCCCTTGGGGAAACACTGATATTTCACCTAACAACACTTGGATTTGCCAGGTCCATGTTATTCTCTCCTTTCTAACTCTTAATACTTCACCGCTAAGGATTTTTCACAGTACTGTGTACCAAACATGTTGACGGTATTTAAATTGTTTATATAAACTTGTGCAGCATGGCGTAGACGAGTGTCGGTTGGATGTTGCAGAAGCCTGTGCCATTAAGCTCTGGCCTAGTGTGGTAAACCTCATCCCCAACACACACATATACAAAGAAACACATTCTTTTAGGTACTTGTTTGACATTAATTATTTCTAGGCATTAATTATTTCTAGAATGATGCAGGAAACACACTTCAAGTTTATATATTGCATAGAGCGTCTGCATTTAATGAACAGGCACGCAGAATGGCAATCTTGTTTTGGTGCAGCTGGACTCAACCCAACACCCCTTAGAAATTGTTACACTAATGGGCTTGGATATCAGGTTAGTTTTCTCACCTTCGGATTCTTTTATTCATGAACTGAATTTAGCTTTTATCTTGGTTGGTTTTGCATTTACTTTGTATGTAATATTATAATCCCAAATTGGCTTTCTTGCAAGTTTTTTGAAACCTCACAAGTTGTTCAGTTCTCTACAATAGCATATAACAGTAATTGCCGTTTATAGAATTTGAAATTTCATTACTTTTCAGGCATGTGTGATGAGCAATATTAGAATCCAACCCGTACACATAAGACATTCTAGTATTGGACTACTTACATAAAATGTGACATTAACGGTGCAGATTGAGATAGAATATGCCAGTGAAACTGCTCGTCTTAACCCTCCACACAGATTCGTACCGTGGGTGCTTGTGAATAACCAACCTCTTCAAGAAGTTTGTCCCTTCTTCTATCACTTATCTTTCGCACACGAGACAAATTAGCAAATGCAGTAAACCATAACCATTTGCTTGTATGGATGCAGGATTATCAGAATTTCATAGCCTACATTTGCAGGGCATACAGAGGGCAAAAGATACCTCAGGCTTGCAAATCAGGTTTTCCTGAAATCAATTCATTCAAGATTGCAACTTCAAGCCCTCAAGTTTGCACTGCAAGTGAAGGGAAGTAAACCAGAAAGAAAAGCTTCTGCCACTTTGTACAAATAAGCTTAAACAGAATGCCCATAAATGGTTCAAAGTACCAACATAATGGCTGTGAGATATTAAGCGGTTGTGTTCAGAATTGAAAAGTGTTTCTAGTCATAATCAACTCCAAACTTGAGTTTCTCAGAAGTTATTTGTTCAATTCCCTTGAATTTATCAAAAATTATAATTATTTTCTCTAGTTTTCCTTGTGACTAGTTGGTGTCAATGGAATTGAGCTGGTCATAGAGAGTTCACACCAGAGAAGTTTTGTGGTAGTACATAATATTTCAATTATTATGCATTCTAACTCAATCTATTCTCAAAAAATCTGGCTAAATGTCGTTTTTTGGTTTCAAAGTTCAACTCAATCTGTTGAAAAGTCATGGCAAAGAAATATTTTAGTTTTAGCCAAAAGAGATCTATCGTGATTTTCATTGATATTCATTAGATAAGAATCTTCATACACTGGGCTATTTTTAGAACCCGTTTCTATAAATCGAAAGTAGAATTCATTTGTGTTTTTTCCTTTCCAGTCACTTCGATTTCTTTTGTTTCATCGATTTTGTTCAGATCCTCCTATTCTTCCGAAAATTGAATAAAACAATTTCAAAATGACTTCTGGTTCAAGCAGAACCAGAACTAAAACTTGAAATATTCATAATCAAAAATCTAAATTCAATCAGTCACTATTTGAAGGACCAAAAAAAAATATACAACTCCAAGACAAAACTGTGCACTAGATTCCGTGACAAATATCAGAATATCACAGTTCCAAACAAATAACACAAGACTTTCAATTGAAATGCCTTTCACGAGTTTATCATCTTCCAGATACTGTTAGAAGTGTCAAATGCAGTCAGCTTCGTCGGATCAAACTCAAATTTCTCAACTGCTTTTGTATCTCTGTCCACAATATCTAGGATCATCAAGTTAAGGGGAAATAAAGATAGGAAAGATGCTTAAAGAGCAATGTAGAATCCAATTTGAGAGGCACTGGGAAAGGGAAAAGGTAATAAGAAAACTTAGCAACACAATCAAACAAGGATACGTCCTGAAATTTTGGATGGATCGTCCAAGTTGGGGATGATATTTGTTACGGAAGCAAACATTGATAGCTTCATCCTACAAAATCAATTGACGATGCATAAGTTGCTATGTTTCAAAAAGACACTTTGGCTAAGCTCGAGCATGTTTTAAAATAAATAATTCTTTTTAATTGGTCGAAGTTAAAAATGAGTTACTTATTTTGCAGTAGAACGAGTTTTTATTTCCAGAAAATTAACTTTATTATACTTTAAAATAAGATAAAAGTAAGTTATCCAAGCAATAGTTAGAGACAAAAAGTCACAAGTAGATTTACTTTTTTTTTTTTTAAGCATAGCCAAACATGAGAACAATTTGGAACACTCACCATTCATTAAAAATGATTCAAATCGCAGCAAACATTACTAGTTACTTTTATGTCTACCGAAAATGAAAATACCTGCTCTTATCCAAATATGGTTATGGTAGTCTGGCTGGAAAACTATTTTGACCATTAAATATCTGAGATCACAAGATATGGGCGCATTGCAGCACATATAACAAAACCATCACTTCATTGTAAATGGAGCGCGTGTTTTGACATCCAATCCTTCTATATTTTGCAGGCAGATATAGTCAAAAATATCTAGAGAGACCTTTATAAGATGGAAGTTTCTTAGAGGATGTAGCTATATCTTTCAAATGTAACAAAAAAAACATTGTGTATGTGTTAAAACAGAAATAGTGCCTGTGAAACTAAGTACATATTCACTGTTTGAGGTAAAACCGAAGGAAAAGCAGTGGGGGACATTCACTTGAGGTCCAATTTTTACTAGTGGACAGACACTATCTAATGTAGTTAGTTTGTAGATATGTAAAAATATACAAAACCGGAGGCTAATAACTGCCAGCACCATGCAGCCAGAGACGAAAAGAGAACAGTAGTGTCTCTTGGAATACCTTTTATGTCACAGATTCCAGCATGAAATTATGACCAAAAATACTTCGCACGCATATCAAAATTTTTGTAGTTTGAAGTAGATGCTATAATACTTGGCATAAATGCAAAAGTAACTAGTTTTCATGTTAGACTTACTGGGCTCTCAACTCATCTTGCTCGAGTTTCTTTAAGTTTTTCCTTCCCTCTTCAATAGAATCCCTTTGACGCTCCAGATCATCAATTTCACTGACAATGACAGTGTAAATCATAATACAAAATTGTTAATCGTGCTATTGGCATTAAATCAAGAATCAGAAAACATGCAGCTTAAATTGAAACGATACTCATCTAAACTCATCCTTTAGCATATGTTCTTCCTTTTCTTCCTCTTCCAACTCTTTCTGCAGCAAATCCAATTCTTCATCAGCAGCAGCTTTTAATTTGGCAGCAGCAGCTTTCTGCTTGCATGCGTCAATTTTCTTCTCGTACTCTAAGACACATGATAGAAGTAGAAAAGATCAACCTATAATAACATATACTGCGGATCATATGCCTTTTGACCAAATAATAATCATTACTCTCACAGCTTTTTGAGCGTGAATAGAGCAGTAAAAAAACATCCTATATAATCTCATATAAACCAACAATCAAAACGTGAACCAAATATATGAAATCTATCTCGCATCCTTTGAAGAGCAGGTCCCGTGGCACTAATCACAGAGTAAGAACAACCATTCGACCCCATAAACATAGACAGATTCTTACTTTAGATTTCAAATTAATTGGAATAATCAATTTTAAATTGAGAATTTTGCAATAGTGCAGGACAGCAAAATGCATCATGCAGAAGTAAGAAACTAATTCTACTAGTGCCATCAAAACATCCAGTTCCCACCCTCAAATAGGCGTCGATTAATAACAGAAAAAATTAATTAAAGCGACTAAATCCTATAATTTCTTCACATATATTAATGAAATTTCCAGTGGAGATATCACATAGATAAATTAATCTAAAATTTAGACCACATAGACGATAAAATCCAAACTACCCCATTAAAGTGTATATATACAGAACAATATTAATTTTCAAAAAAAAAAAAAATAGAAATTTGAACCTTGAATGGATTTTTGTACTTGGTAGAAATCTTTGTCAGTTTTGGATTGAAGGGCTTGGGACTTTTGCAGAAATTGCTTGACGGCACTAATGTCTTTATCACTTTTCAAGATTTGCACTAGGTTGTTGCCGTATGTTATTAGCTCTTCCATATCCACGTTTCTTGATGTCTCTCCCATATTTGAGTAGACAAAAAATCTGGGTTTATATTTGTAGTGTGATTGTAAATGGGAGAATTGAGATCTGGGACTGGCGTTTTGAACGTTCTCTACGGCGCTGAGATTTGAAAAGTGGAGGGGGTCGAGAAAATGAGAGAAAGAGGGAATAATAATAAACTCGCAGGCTCCTTTTGAGTTTTGACGGATTTTTCAAGAGCCCGTTTAGCTTCAAATTATTTTTTAAACGAAAAATGAGGTTGGTGGTTGAATACTTTCCAATTGGATAATTGGAGCAATATTTTTCTGACATTTACTTATTTTGTGAAATGTTCAAAATGTAAAATTCTGCCAAATTAATCAAACTTTACAAAATACAATATATTCATCATTTTTTTTTCATAAAATTTTGTAAATTGATGAATTTGTCTTTCTCTTTAAATTAAAAAATAAGAAAAAAATATAAAGAATTAATTGCAACTTTGTCATTTTTTAAAAGGTACAAATTAGTTCCAATTAAAAATAATAATAATAACATCTCTTTCTATCCAATCCCACCCCCACTACACACTTTATATGAAAGGGATTTGGGGGATTTGGATTTGGATTATGGAATAATTCATTAATTCTCTCACTCTTCAACCACCACTCTATAAAGAATTACATCTTGGAGAATCTATGTAACCCTTCTCTCTAATTCTCCTCCTCCTTCTCACATCCTATTTTTCAATTCGATTCTTGTCCAATTTTGAAGAACACAGCAATAATTCATAGAGCCCCGGTTTGGCCCCCATTATTTGATGGTATAATTTTTTGAATAGTTTTTTTTAAGAATATGTAGTGAAAAAAGAAGAAAAAAATTTTGATTTATGTAAAATATTATTTTATTGAAAAATGTGCAGTTAAAAAAAGAGAAAGAAGAATATATTATAAATTAATGGGGGCCAAACGGGGGCAGAGATGGAAACGCATGCCCCGTAATCATGACAAGAAAATTATGAGAAGAAAAAGTAGCAACAAGCAACATATTAATATTTGACATTGAGTAAACAATGACTCAAATAGACTCATTCCACTCCCCCACTCCATTCTAAATTACCCTTCGCTCCGATGATCCATGTTTTCCAATTGAAAATACAAATTTTAATAATAATAATAACAAAAGCGAATCAGTGGATAAATATTACTCCGTTGTTCTATCGACGGGAAATCCTAACTTAAAGGCGATGTCTCCGATTTATGGGGGTAAGGGAGGGAATCTTGATTTGTCGTCATGCATGAGGTTGCCAAATGTGACTAAGATAGGCCAGCGAATGATGGGAGGGAATCTTGATTTTTCGTCTATGCATGAGGTTGTCGAATGTGACTAAGATAGGCCAGTGAATGATGATATTGGTGGTCTAGAGGATATAATGGTCACGTTGAGGAGGTGGGTAGGGAGAGGCAGTCGAGGATGGTGAGATTAACCCGAAGTAGATATAGAAGGGTGGTGAATTTGAAAAGGGCATCTTTGGGGTATAGAGCGTTTAAAGTGATAGTGTTTTTTATCTCGCTTTTTCAGTTATGACAGCTGATAAAACTAAGCCCCCGTTTGGCTTCCATTATTCATAATTAAATTATAATTCGTTTTCCTGTCTTTTCTTATTAATCACAAATTTCCAATAAAATAATATTACACGTAAATTAAAAAAATCTTTCTTTTTAATGTCCTAATTTGCCACACACATAACAAGAAACTTTGATTTTCTTCTTGTTCTTGTTATCTTTGTTGGGATTTGTGGTTTTCATCTTCTTGAAATCCTTCTTGTATTTATTTGGTTGATCCGCAACATGGGCTTTGGATGCTCATTCTCATCTCATGCTCTTAACNTTTCTTCTTGTTCTTGTTATCTTTGTTGGGATTTGTGGTTTTCATCTTCTTGAAATCCTTCTTGTATTTATTTGGTTGATCCGCAACATGGGCTTTGGATGCTCATTCTCATCTCATGCTCTTAACTCTTTCTAAATTCGAAGATATTTGTGAATTTCTTCTAAAGAATAATCTTGAGAATTGTAAAAGATTTTCTTCCTTTAACCTTTCCATAAAAATGACAATTTCGCAATGATTGCACCAACTTGGAAAGTTTAAGGAAGATCTATTTATTGACAATAACTTGCAACTCATGTACTTGTCCAAACACTGGGAAGTTATGCAAAAATTTGAATCAAAATACTTAGAAAAAAAAATTCGGCACCTTCCTCCTCGCCCTTGTGAATGGTTTCCAATAATCCACATATCTCCTTTGCTGAGGAGTTATTTGCATAGAGATCGTACAGACGATTGAAGAGAGCATTCAGATTGTGTCATCTACATATCAATTCATCTTCTTCTCTCTTCTTCCTTTCCGCACTTGTTTCGTCGGTGTCATTTGGGGTCAGTTCTGACAATGATGCCAAGTCTAGATCCAAAATGTAGAAGATTTTCAAGGTTGTGAGAAGAAACTTCTACTTGTCCTTCCATCTTGCAAAGTTTGACTCATCGAATCGTCAAGCCTCACAAAGTCTTGATTCGTCATCTTTATCAAAACCATGGTTGTCTCGTTCTCCATGTTGAATATCATTGTTCTCCATGTTGAATATCGTTTGAGATTGTTGAGAAAAGTTGATGAAGAACAAGAAAATAAAACCAAAAATAAGAAATTGCCAAAATGGAAAATTTGAACAAGATTATGAATCGCTATCCTCAACGATATTTGCAAGACTGGGGTAAGTGCTTGGAGGTTTTTATGGCAAATAGTTTGTATGAGTAAACAAAATTTAATCCAAATTTTGAATCAAGCAAACAAAACTTGGAAAGGGAACTTTAAAGAACAATATAAAAAACTAGGTTTGATCTTTGATTTTGGATGTCGATGAATGAATTTGATGTTTGTTATATGATTTCAATCATGAAAATCACTTATACACTCGTGTGCGCACGCGCGCACACACACTTATATGTCCATACAATCACCATGCATGAAAATGTACAAACATCAAGCCGAAAGGGTGTAAGCCCTTCAAAACAACACCAATATTCGAAAATCCAGCGGGGTAAATTTTTTGTACTGGGTGGAAGCTCAATGCAAAAACTGGGCACCCGCCCAATTCAACAAAATGGACACTATAATTGCAACACAAGGCCGGACGGCCGCCCAAGCCATTTTTCGGCTATCAATATTTTTTATTCTCGTTTTATTTTTGCTTTCAAACATTTTTATCACTTTCAAAACTACTCCTCATTGTTAATTTGAACGATATCCAACACAAGATCCCTATCAAAGTCCACCATTGGTGGCCACTACACCATGGATGCCTCATGTAACACCCCGAATTTTCTTACTATTTTCATAAGGGCGTTAACTTAATATTAATCATTTAGCAAATGAAATAACCCATGTCTAGTTTATCGTCACACT
>CAIGRP010077579.1:0-13105 GCA_903798385.1 Fraxinus cuspidata
CCAGTAAAATGAATTCTAGGCAATTCAATTCCCGGGAATTCGTTTTCTTTCCACCCATTTTCCATTCTTGCAATCAAACAAACCCTAAGTGAAAGACTCAAATATCTTATTCATGGAAACAATATTGATCTATTTTACTTTTCCTGTGATCAACATCAATCAACTAATAACGTAAAAAAGAAAAAATAAAAAAGGAGACTTTATCTGCTATTCATGTATAAAACAGCACAACTGAAGGCCCTATTCCAAATAAGACAACATTATTATGAAAATTTCTTCTGATTTCAATGTGTAAATAATAAATTTTAACCTGACCTGTAAAGTTTGAGAAGGCATGTGGTCTCTTCCACACTGATGATCGGAGAGCAATGACATTTCCTCAACCAAGGAGTTGTGAAACCTGCAAGCATCCCTTTGCAAGTCAAGAGCCTGTTCAACAAGAAGCACCAATCGGTTTTCTGGAATCATCACCGTAGAGGGCAACAATGTTTTCAATTCCTCCAGTAATTTTTTACGTGACCTGATCCTTAACCGTTGATCAGAAGTTCCATCAAGAGCAGTCTGTGATGGAGACACAATGAAGGAAGAAAGCTCATGAAGTCTATTAGTATGTACACACAGAGGTGCAATCTCAGTTCTCAGTGTCTTTAAAGCATCCATGACTTTTTCTCCATCCAAAAGTTCAAAAAACTTTTGCTCCAATATTACAAAAGATGCCAACTTAACAATATTTTCATCCATTAGACCAATTTTATGTAATGTGGCTACACTTTCATTCCATTCACCATCAATAATTTGCTGCATAAACAAATTAACAACAGCGGAGTGCAAAGTTATCCCTGACTCTTCCTCTAGATGTGTTCCTGTCTTTTCATAACCAAGAAAATGTAAAGCCTCGGCAATGATTCTAACAAGTTCAACTTTCTTAACAACACCTTTTACACCAACAACCTCGTCATCCCCTTGAGATTCTAGGGGTCGAGCCATTGAGTCGCTCGATGAGCGCCTAGCTAGCTCTCTAACTGATGCACCGCTGGAAAAACTGTCCGATTCTTCAGATGACACTTTCACACGTTTTAAGGGTGGATCTTCATGCTCTACACCTCCCATTAAAAGTACACCTCAGCCCATATAAATGAAGTTAAAGAACCCAGAGGAAAGATGAGATCCCTATGGTAGAATCTCTATTGAACCACAGATAATACTCTGCAGTGAACAATGAAAGAAAAAGATATGAGCAAAATGCTAATAACAAATTTCTCCTGCTCAATCTCGAATCCAACACTAAGAGGTCTATAGATTCCAATTTATTTAATATTGCACGGGAGGTCCTTCAACTTCCAAAAGCGACATATTGGTCCCCCAACATTCTAAATACTTCCAATTCTCATCCTTTTAAATCAACTTTTTCCTTTTCGTCTCTTCTCATCCAATGCCAGGTTTTTGTCTAAAATAATCTATAAACAAGCATAATTAAGCATCAAGCTCATTATAATCACACTCAAAATCTACTTTTGATTGTCAAGATAAGTGTAATATTTGCACTTATCAAGGTACACTTGGATCTTTGATGGACGGATACTATCGATCTTGACATCAATATTTGAAGGGTTGTTTTTCACATGATACTGTTCCCTCTAGAATACTCTGTTAATCAACCATAATTATTGAACATGCTCGACTCTTACCATCCATCAAAGATCAAAGTGCCTATATATCACTTGGCTTCTTTGAGACTTTGATGTTTTGCTCTTTGATCTTTGTTTTTAAGAGATCAAACCCACTAGTGTAACAGTGGAAAACTTGAGTAACTATTATAATAATATATTAATCCTCTATTATATGAACAGCCGGTCACTTACTAACTATGTTTCAGCACTCAATTAGTAAGTCCTCGGGCAATAACAATTACCATATAACATATACAATAATTCCTTAGTTCCTCATTAATTGTCCAGAAAATATTTTGGAAGCAACCAAGCACAAAACTCTAGGCTTGAGATTACTTCCACAAACATGTTCACCCTAAGAGGAAAAAATATTACTCCAAGACTGCACGTAGAGTCGACTCAAAATGCTACTTGAACAATACATATCAGACATTTTTCACCGAAAGTAGGAATCTTCGGTGAAATTTATTCATACTTATTATAACCCCATTTCCTGGAACTTCAGAAAATTCACAGTCTGTGATAATCAATTACACTCACTTAATTAAATCTTCTACCATAACCCTATCGTCTTAAGTTTGTTTATATTTCGAGTACGATCTGGACAAAATTTAATGATTAGCGATCTGACAAATTTTAATAATCATTTGTATAATGTTTCACATTTCCAAACCGACCACTTGTATATTCATTTGCCAGGTTTCTAGAAATTAAGCATGGAAACAGGCACAGAAACCTAGACCCACCCAAAGATAAAATTGCCGCTTCTACAACTCAGCCGAAAATTGAACAAGCATAGCAAGTTGATATCACAACCCAATTTGTGTGAATCAAATATACATCAGTAACATTGCATGTACTGAATCATAAACGATGACAAACTGAAACCTCACTTCATGAAATCATCGACATGAAAATGAAATGTCAAAAGAGAATTGACCTCACACAAACAGTCTAGCAGTCTGGAAAAAATGATGAGTAGCTGAAACCACTTCACGTACTAAATTACTAGTATTTGAGCAAGCAAACACCCTAAAAGTAGAAGCAAGAATTTCAATATAATCCCACATAAAAAAAGCATTAGATCTTTTAGATGATAATCTAATTTCCATCCAACCGAATCCAGGCAAAACCGAAAAATGGTGAACATTGAAAAGGTTTCACATAAATTTTCAAAAGAATAAGATGGCAACAGGAGAATTAAACCCATATGAAAACCCAAAAACAAGTAATTAAATAAGACAGAGAAATTGGGAAATACCAAGATTATCAATTGATTAACAGAGAATCTCAAAAACCCAGAAACCAATTCTTTGGATGTTCAGATCGCGGCAATTAAAAGCAGAGGCGCCGAATGGAAATACGGAAAGGTTAAAGGATATATCCAAGATACATAAAGAAACAATTTTCCATAGTTTCTCCTTTTTTGTCCGGAAAGTTAATGTAGTAATGTCTCGATTAGGTAACAATCAAGCACAGCACTGGATTTCAGTGAAATTGAAAATTTAGAAACAATAAAAAAGGATTTTAAATGGATAATTATGTATATAGTATTGGGTTTGATGTTGCGTGGGGAATGTGAATGGAGAGGTGCATTGTCGGCTCTTTTATCAAGTTTGTGGCGTGGGTGCGAAACAGAGAAAAAAAATTGGTTTATGCAAGCCAATTTTATTTATAAATTTTTTTTTATTGTACTACATGTATACCACAACTAGAAAATTGGTATATATACACGTGGTATGGTGTATCAAAATTTATTCAACCAAATAAAAAAAATCCACATTTCGTTTTTGACACCTCGTCTATTTGTAAAATTTTATATAACTCATTGCGTACAAGTAGAGTTATTCGATAAATTTTTAAACTAACATGGCAAAAATCTCTTTTGAGGGAATGTAAACACGAGAGCCTCGTACAAATTACTTTTATTATAATGAGTAAGGAAAGTACGAGTATAAATTCTCAAAACCGAGATCAAAACAATATCAAACACACGTGTTACGGATCAGTTCCGTGCAAAAACAGTATATGTGGTTTATAATTGAGAATCTTATAATTAGTCTTGATTCTGGATTTTTAGTTTAAAATTGAAATGAGTCAATCTCCAAAATATCTCTTGGTTGGAAAATGAAAATTTATAATTTGTTATGTATCATAGTTACCTCGTTTGTGAATTTTGATAACGTTTTTTGCATTTGTTCGTGGGAATATAGGAAGAAAGAATAAATAACAATTTAATGGGCCACGTAACCTGAAACTAGTCGTTTTTTGTTCATTTGATTTTTATCTTACAATAGAATCAAATGACGTCATGTTTAAATTTGTGAACACAATTCAATCAATACATACCAAACCCTGTTTCATCTATCCTTAAATGGAGACTACTTATCTTTGTTTTGATATTTGGGCCACACAATCTCTAGATTTAAATTCGAGTATGGATGTTACCACCAACTCGATTTCAATGATTACATTTAGCAAGTCACAAATTTCTCGATTTGAATGCATTTACAATGATTGTATTTAATAAGTCATGAATTTCAATACTCTACTTCTCAAATTATTGCACATCTAGATTTTCAAGTTGGTATAGGATGTCACGTAGTCCCAACAAGATAAACTTGTGTCTCAACAACTTTGGCAAAAGCGTTCAAATCATCCCTCACTTGTGAACCCCACCATCTCCTTTTCTCTAATTTCTATCGAAAATTCAGAAACATATATGCATGTGCACATGCACTTATATTTACTCTCAGAACTTGAAGAAGAAAGGAGAGGAAGAAACAACATAAATGTACTTACTTTTTACTTTACAAGTCAATGCTGTTTTATTTGCATTTAACACTTCAAGTATGTTTGATGAGTGTTTATAAACGATTTTAATTATAAATGGATTAATAAGTGGATAGTACTGATGGATATATCGAAACGTACAAATAAAAAGTTACTCAAATGTTTATAAAAGGTTTATAAACATGAAGTCACCTCCACCAAGATTTAAGACAAGACACCCTTTTTAAATGTCTAGAAGTAATGTCATTTCTTTGTTAATGGCAGAACTTAGAAATACATGAAAGTGCTACTAAGGTCCTTCGCGACAAGAATGGTTCTCCGATACTTGGGTTGCAGTTAGAATTTCGGGAATGTGAACACTTACCTAAAAACTACAGTTAAGCTATGTCCAGAGGCTCAGTTACTCTGACCAATGTACGAGCACGAGCATTCTTAATACATAACCGTGTCTATCATCTCGCAGGTTAATTGATCATGGTGGATGGATGGTTATCGAACTGCAAATCGAGTGCCATGTATTTAAAGATGAGATTGTCAAACTTCTACACTAAGAATGAACTCGTGATATTCATCTAGCTTTGGATCGTGGATTTGGTATTTTTTACGATTATTACAAAAATAAAAAGCAAAGAAGCAAGCAAAACTTTCAAATCTTTCATTACCAATCATACAGCTCAATAATGGATAAGTGCTTTAATATGCATAGCCGATTTAGTGAAAAATCAGAATATCCAATAGTAAAATCACAAGTAATTATTGGAAGTAATAAATATTGTCCATTCGAAGCACTTTTTCCTGCTGTCAAAATCTTGGAAGTGATGTTTGATGGCCTAGTTGTCAACAACTTCAATAAGGGTTGGCTCGTAATCACTGGGTGCCTCGAATCCATGTAGGTTCATCACGGTGGCAGCGACGTTGGCAAGCCCACCACCAGGAACATCTTCGCGGAATCTGACACCAGGTGCCAATCCAGGACCACCAATTGCAATAGGAACCTACACAAAATCCAAATATATTTGTATTAGCTGTGATTCAACTGACTCAACAGCATAAGTACTGGAAGACTAGTATATTCCCAGTTTTCCAAATAAAAGCCCACTATGTACCGCGCTGAACGGAACATTTCCAAACAACATATAAACTGATAGCCTTGTCAACAGAGAAAAGAACTAATTGCTCAGTTTATGTAACTTTTGAAAACAATCTTGAAGAAATTTGCATTCCAAATTCCCCGAACTTTCACATGTTAACCCCTCTTTTATGTGCAGATAAAATATTGTCAAATAATTTTCTGATGAGAATAGATATTTGAGCAACAAACTCGATGCTGATGTGATCCAGAAACTTGCTCAGCTAGAAATAACAAACAAGAACAAAAAAAAAACTATGCCTTATTCCCAACAGATAAAATACCTGCAATCCATAGGGAAACTGCTTGGAACAGTCCATTATGGATCTTAGCATCTCATACACACTATCTACATTCTTATTATATTATTCCCCATTTTTAGAATAAGCTTTTAGATTACTTACAGGTTGAAGTGTGTGAGAAGTAAGTATCTGAATCTTGCCACTCTTGTCAAGAAGAGGTTCGCCCTTCTTGTTTCTTTTCACCATATCCTCAGCATTTCCATGATCAGCAGTCACAACATATATGCCACCCACTTGCTCGATTGCATCAAGGATCATCTGCTCAGATCATTGAATACAGTTTTAAGTGCAGATTATCAATTTATAGAAAGACAATTAAAAGCTAGTAAGCGTAGCACCACGAAGGATAAAAAAGCTCAAATTCCAGCATCATGCCGTGAATCTAACAGTATACAGTGTTGTGTATGGAGGGATAATATATATGTAGTTTTCCAAAAATATAGAGGAAAGAACTTGAATTGACATATTGCAGGTGGTTGTGGAGAGCAAAATAATATCAGAACCAACAATTACCTTGACAGCCTCATCAGCAGCCTTGCACGCGACAATTGTTGCTTCAATATCACCGGTATGCCCCACCATGTCACCATTAGGTAGGTTAACACGTACCTTACGAGAAAAGGAAACTCAATTAACACAAAATGTAGGACTTATATTAATGTTGTGCATCATCAGCTACCCTTTACAGTGCAGCACAAACCTGGTGGAATTTGCGGCTAAGGATAGCATCTCTTGCCTTCTCAGCAATCTCCAAGGCCTTCATTTTTGGCTGGACATTGAAGGTAATACCAGAATCACTTGGAATTTCAACGTACTCTTCCATTTCTGGGTTAAAGCAGCCTGAACGATTTCCATTCCAGAAAAATGTAACATGGCCAAATTTTACTGTTTCACTGTCAAAAACATCACAAATAACAAAAGTACTGTTATGTTAAATGACAACCAATCCGTAAGTCAAGGAAGCTCTAACAAAAAATCTCGATACTACTTGTCCAATAATAATAATTTACCATAGAAAAAAATATTATCTGGATTTTCAATTTTCCAATGCAAAAAATTTTAATATATATACACACACACACAGAGCAAGTTAATTGAGAAGCATCCATAGAAGTCATCAGGATATCAATTATAAACAAACTTACTAAACCGTGAAATCGGTGAATTTCAATAACACCCTAAACAAACTTACACGCTCAAATGACAAATGACGTGGTAAATTAAATTATCTCTGACTCACCTGCAAGCAAAAGTCCGGACTCCATTATGCACTAAATATTCCCCAGATGTTCTCTCAATCTCTGGAGGAGACACAAGGTAGTGACTGGGAAGTTTCAATTCACCATCATATTGAAGCATTCCAGCATAACGGATTTTTGGAAACCTAACTCGATCAAATATATTGAAGTCCTCATACTCAAGTGCCTTGGCCAGCATAGTCATACGATCAGCCCGAAAATTGAAAGTAACAACAGCATCACCATCTACAATAGGCCCAACAGCCTTTCCACTATCATCAATAATAACAAATGCTGGTAAATACTGATCATTTGCCTTAGGAACCTCTCTCAGCTTTTTGACAGCTTCAACGGCACTCTTAAACATGTGTGGTGCTTCTCCAAGCACTTGGGCATCCCAACCTCGTTTCACAACATCCCAATCATTCTGAATAGACACAAGAAACAGAAACATTGATTTGTTAAGATTGCAGCTTGACTAACCAAGAAAAAGTAAAATGTTGGTTAAAAACAAGGAAATTTTGCTATGTAGTAAAACATTTAGCAAAATGATTACACTTCTTGAATGTTTGAGATGGATGAGAAAACCTTTTAAGCTCTGATAAATATCAAGAGAAGCAGTAGTAACATCAACTACTGAAAGAGACATTTAACGTTATAACAAAATCCCGAAGAAGCAAAATACAAACAAAAAGCTTGTTTTACTTAGAGTTTGAAAAGTCAAAACAGATTTTTTGTCATCAAGAGAATAAACTCAAAGCAGAAACACCTAAGCCCATGTTCGTCAAAGCTTATAATTGATCATAAGTAATGGGTCTCGAATAATGTGTGGTTAAAAAGTACGTAAAATTTGTGGTCTTATGAAATGAGCGGATAAAAATAGAGTTTGGCAAACTTAAAATCAATTATAAGCTTTGACAAACCTGGACAAAGAAAGAAATACAGCAATGTACAAAACGAAGGTCTACCCACCCAAATGAGAGCAAAATCCATGTGCATTAATCATTTCCCAGCCAAAAGAATTACAACATACAACCTTACCCAAAAAGAATCATGCCATGGAGAAACCCGTTTATACTAGCAGTCAAAATAGAATACTAATGCCATATAATATACTCTGTAATACATAAGTTTTTGGTCTGAAAGGATAAATACTGTTGGAATAACAAACACAATCAGTCTACCTCATAACGATCCATTGTGACATGCATGCGACCTCCACCAGATGCAATCTGGGCATCAATACCTTTCTCGCGCAACTTTGCAAGATCATTTTCAAGTGTCTCCACAAAGCCTACACTTGAGCCATCCAACACATCACGTCCGTCAGTGAGAACATGAACACGAATTCTTTTGGCACCACGCTCACTAGCACCTTTTAGCAACAGCTGCATCCCAGTATGACAATTAGATATAGTTTTTCTAAAAAGTGAAATGGCTAATATAATAATTATTATGAGAAAGGCTGAAGGAAGAATAAACTAATATCTAGTGGATCGACAAAATCGTGATGACTTTCAAAAGACGGACATACCTGCAACTGATCAAGTCTAGAGTGGACACCTCCATCACTTAGTAGCCCAATAAGGTGCAATGTTCCAGTTGCAAAAGAATCCTTAATGTAGGTAAAACCCTCTCCTTCATAGATTTTTCCAGACGCAAGAGCTAGATCAACAAGCTTTGCACTGATAAAGATGCATAAAACGGAGTAAGTTACTTTCTTATACCCTTCTAAGTGCACATGATAAAGAAGTCTTTCCATATTTTAGGTATGGTTTAGGCTACACAAATAAAAGACAAATGGACTTATTGACTTAATAATTGTTGGGACTTTAAACAGAAAGTACAAAATCATAAAATTGCAATCGCACAGCGTGCAAACAATCTCACCATTCTATTTTCTACGATGACTACATCTAAACATTCTTAGGCTTCACCACATCAAAATGAAGATAATTTCAATGAGCATTTTATACATCTAGTAGCATATAAAACTAATGCTCCTCTTGATTTGTACATGAGACATTTTTTGAATAAAAATTGTTTCTTTTCACAGTTCAACATGCTAGTAGCAGAAGTCACGAGCATACTGGGAAGTTGCTCCCAAGAATGCCAAACCAAATATCTTAAAAGCTTCTACCCGAATTTTTTTGGCATGGACGGTCATTGAACTTGTACATTCATTTTAATTTACTCGTTGATCAGTGTCTTCGACCAGAATTAGAGTCGGTCCACCATATCTTCGTCATCGAACTCTTGCCAATTGCATTGAAATCTAAAGACCGCTCCATTTAGTCCTAAATTTCAAACGCTAATTTGCTTTCACATTATGGAGTGACTCACATTAGGTCGAAGGCAAATGAATGAAACACATTAATACTTCCTCTAAGCCGAGATTACACGTAGATAAAGTGCTTTTTTAGAACCTTACTGCTCCTATCGTCTGTTCCATTTGCCACATATCATGAAATCCCTAAATAGATTAAGGTTATACACTGGTATTGACTCAACTGAAACAAATGTACAAGTTCAAATCTTATGTTTTTGGGCTTATTTTCTTCTTTAGGCTTTAATGACGAAAAATAAAATTAAAATGAAGCTCACCCTTGTGCGTAAATCCGGCCAGCACCAAGAGCGTTGTGACCAACCTCACTGTTGCCCATGTCATCTTCTGTAGGCAGCCCCACTGCTTTACCGTGTGCCTTTACCAATCTCCATTTCTCAGGCGCACCCTTCAACAATTATTCCACAACAGAAATAAACAAATCAATCCCAGATCATTCTAGAAAACAAAGTCAATCTAGTAAAAATAGAAAACAATTAGAAAAGTTATTATATGCAAATTATTATTTACTATATTACATTTTTTAGGGAGTCCATAGTTGGAGTCTGTGCAACGTGGATGCAGTTGTACTGATCCGGATTGGCCTCACCCCATCCATCCAAAACCACCACTGATATGATTTTTTCCTTGGGCAGTTTTAGGTGATCGTTCAGTTTCCATGAAAATCCTGAGCTACCCATCTCTCTTTTCAAATTAAAACACAAAAAAGATTAAAAGAATAAAAAAAAACAAATCTGGGTTAGCGAAATGTAATTATATCAGATCTAAGATTCCGATGAATACACGTCCATGCAGATGCATAAAGAGAAAGAAAATTAAGAAGAATGAACCTTGTGATTTTTGAACAAACAGCGGAAAGTGTGAAAGTGCAGATGTATATGAGAGTAGGTGGGCGGGGGACTTTTTGTTCGAAGAAAACAAAGCGGAGGAGAGTATTTAATTGTTTGGGGGAGGGGTCGAGGTGTGCGAGTTGTTAGGCCAAAGTCACGTGACGGGCATGAGATGTGCCTTTTTAGATATTCGTAATATCTTAAGATGCTTTTGTCCTAAGAGGAATATGCTTCATAGGTTATGGTTGGTCCCACGGGTTAATTTCAGCCGACAGTTAAATTTTTTTAATTAAAATTAGAGAAATTTGAAGCAGGGTCTCAAATCTTTCAAAAGGAGCAGAACGGTCTCAAATTTTTGAATCATAGTAGATACATTACAAACCTTTAAAATTGTGTAATAGAATAAATTGTGAACAATTTCCTTCCAAAAATCTGTTAGTTGACTAAAAATCAAGCATTCGACTATAATTTGGCCATCTTTAAAAGGGCAAAATGATTTAAATATTTAGGATTGTGTTGCACTTTTTTGAAAGGTCTGGGACCTCCACTACCATAAATTTCATAATTTCATTGCCCCTCATAAGATTATGTTATGTTTGATTTGGATGAAAATCAAATTTTTAGTAAATTTTAATAGAAGATGAAGAACTATGTGGTGAGAAAATTGAGGATTCCATAAATGTATGTTTAAAATTTAATCTATTTTGTAGCTTAACTAAATATTACGTCTCGCCACCAAGGCTCTTGTGGAGATTGTACGTGGACCCCTAACAAAGTCAATAAAGATCCAATTGATCAAAATAAAAATGTCAAAGAAGAAGTTAAACTCATTGTTCCGAAGCTTTTGGCCGGAGCCCTATCTCTATCCGAAACTCTATTTGGCCGAAGCACCCTTTCTATTCGAAGCTCTTTTTCGGGCCGAAGCACTTGATGTCTTTTAAGAGATCCGTAGACAATATCTATGAATGATTGATGTAACGTTTATATTAATAAATGTCGAGAATATCAACCTAGGATGTAGAGCGACTGACTCATTGTCAATATATTAAAAGTATGACAGACGTAGTGATGAGAGGCTTCAACCTTGGAGATAAGGCCACGTGGTTCTGATCCAACGGCTATCACTAGGCCGGAACTTTAAAAATAGGCAACTCTTGTAATTCATTTTAGAATAATGCAACTCTTTCCACTTGAAACCACACTCAATCTTCTCTCTCGTTTATTCCATATTTATTTGTTTGAATTTAGATTACTTCTACTTTGGTTGTGTTGTTTATGAGTGTTTGCTTATACATAATCATCTTTGATTTTATTGCTGGTGCTCGAACATTTTTTGCCTCGCATCGCAAAGCATCTCCCTCGTTCTATAAATATCATCATTTTCCATCTGAATCTCCGGTCAAAACGTGTTGAAATTTGCTTATGTGAACGCGAGTCAGCTTGGAATCTATTGTCCACGTAACCATCGTGAAAAAATGAGATCAATAGATTGGCATTGTCCGTGGCAAAAATCATGTGGAAAATGTTGGTATGAAGGCACTTTTATTAGGAGATTCTCGCCTTTAAAAAAAATGGGGTATTCTTGAAGAAAGAACCAGCAAATATTCCAAGATAATTCACTTTTTGGAGTCCAGTATATTAATTGAAGAAAGGAAAATCATTCACACATTAAAATGAACAAGTTATTGGAAAAAGTGTTACCATGAGCTCTAGCAATGAAGAGTCAGTGCCTCGAATATCTAGGGAATACTCTGAAGAATGGGAACCCTCACATGATGCTCCAACAACTCGCCATCGATTCCATCAACACCGACAATGTAGGTCTAGAATAGCTGTTAGGCTCACCAGGAAGGAGCCACCATGGCTACAAATATAAGAGATATTACTCAGCAAAATATTGGCATGCTACTAAGAAATATGCAGAGCTAGGGACAATATCAAAATCCCCCCATACGCAATTCAAGGGAATGTGTTTCTTTTAGACCCTCGGCAAGAGAACTACTTCCATGGCGAAGAGGAGGTCCAAAGCCAAATGGTTGATTATCAACATCATAAGAGGGAGGAAGACCCTCAAGAAAGGGAAGTTAAGGTTGATACATCCACCAACTTTGCCACAGATCGACCCAATGAGGTCCCATTCAAATTTCCTCCAAATTATGAACCGGAAGATATATCCCAGAGATTCACAAGTGTCTTCGACATGTTAAGCCATTGGCGATCTAGAAATAGGCACGTTCAGCCTTCCTTTGCACCTAGAAGTAGATAGTGGGGGCCACCTCAGTTCGAAAGTAGAATAAACTCGTTTATAGCAATCTGCCCCAAAACTAGCTATGTCAACGAGCAGAGCCACTAGCCGAAACTCGAAGCTCGGGCTCGACTTGAGCTTTTTTGGGGCCACCTTTTTTGGGCCCGAACCGAGCCGAGCAAAAACTCGACCAAAAAAATGAGGCTCGGCCCGAGCTTTTGGCTCGAGCCGAGCCGAGCCGAGCCCAAGCCGATTTTTTTCCTCGTGTCAAATCTAAATTTTTTACTTAAAGAATTTAAAATTTGTACAATTTATACGTACTATAATTAAATAAATGTTAAAACCCTCCTCATTTATTTGGGTTTGGGACCGGCTACAATCATCGTAAGCGAAGTTAAAATTGTACGCGAATAAAATATTTCGTGTACAATTTTTCTTGAAACAAACAAATTTAAAAATTAAGTGTTTTTTTGAAACTAATCAGTTTAAAAACTTACAATATCTTATGCTTTAATCGCTGCAACTCTTCGACCATTATACTGTCAACTTGTTCT
>CAIGRP010077584.1:0-30789 GCA_903798385.1 Fraxinus cuspidata
TATATGTTGGTCTATATTTCAGTATATAATTGATGTGAAATTTTATTCCTTAACATGCCCCCAACAAAATGGTGACTCATTTGAGCAAACAAATTTTGAAATTCGTTTTTTGAGTTTTAATTGGATCGAATTACTCGTTGAAATTTAATGGGCCCAGACACCATGTTAAGACTTGAGGTTTTAACTTAAAATGCCAACCTTATTAATAGTAGTAATCCAAATCTTTATATGTTGATCTATATTTTGTTATTTATTCAATGTGAAATTTTATCCCATAACAGGAGGTATATGTAGATTTTTATACTAAAAAACAGCAAGCAACTGATTTTTGATAAATAAAAAAAAAAATTTAATATTTTATTTTTGAAACTGAAATTTAAAATGCATGGATTGTAGTAATTTTTCCTTTACAAAATCCCACAGTTCAGACGGTTAAGAACGTGTTGAGTGCATAGTGATCTAAATGAGTCATCCAAACGGACTTGAGCCCGATTCTCCAATTTTCGGATCAAATCAATCGATTCGAGTTTTATAACATTGGTGCATCATATTCATAAATAATAATAAACAAAATTAACAGTAAACAGGGGATTAAACACATATTGGGATTGTCCTTGCCCTTTCCCCATTTAAACGGGGATAAGATGGGATTGGGTGGGAAATCTTCGACGGTGCGGGTACGGAGAATGGAGTACTTCACCCAAATCGTCTCGTTGATATTCCTATATTTATGTGAGAGTGATGAGTCTGGCTAGCAGTTCAGTTCAAGTGCTTAACGAATTTGCATATCATACTTTTTTTCTCTTAAAAATTGATGAAGGAAAGAAAACATCAAAATGTTGATTCTTCAGTAGAATTAGATTCCCCAGCATTTCAAATTTTGAGTGGTCAAATTTTCAGAATTTTTAAATCCTTACAAATTTGATGAAATTTGCATTCGCGTTGAAGTTTTACATTTTCTAAGAAAAGCATATAACCATAAAATCATGGTAGAGTGAGCAACCACTGACGGACACAAGGGGTGACATGGGGTTACGCGGCCTCCCAACTTTGGGGTAATTTTTTGGGGGTCATAATGAGATGTCTAACAAAGTCAAAATATTACATTTTTAAAATCATTTTAAAATGCTCACGACTTAATTTTTCAGTTGTTAATGGTGAGCAAAACGGTCAATCGCAGCAAATATCGTGGTACGTTAAAGTATGCCTAGTATTCAAAAATTTTGATAACATGTTAATTTTAAAAATTATCTAACAATTGTATGCTAGCTGAAACCATTAATCACCTATGTTATGTCGAAGCACATTTCGAAAACTAAATCATAGACATCAAGTGGTACAAACATCGAAATTAGTTAAAGGTACATTAAACACGCATTCTAAAAAGTAATGTCTAATTCGTATTTTCTTTAAAAAATTTCAATTATTTCACCAATGTTTATTATTTTTGTGAGATAAATTTCTCAATATAATTTATATTATTTTATTAGATAATCTTCCATGGGATATGACGTAAAAAATTTTCGAAAGTTTATATCCGACAAAGTTATACACATTTAAATTTTTATGTGTAAATTTACACCTGATATACTTTTTCGGATGTAAAATTCTTCACAACTTTTTTTCAAGTTGATTGTGGCCCCTTAATGCAAAATGTCTGCGTTCGCCACTGCGAGCAGCACATAATTTATGATTTTTTGTTTGAATTTTATACGTTCATAATGGGATGTTCTGAATATTGAGTGGTTTTAACATATATATTTGCTCTTAGTTTTGTCATGTTACATGCAAATATGTGCACACGTGTTTGGAAAATTAGGTTATAATAATTTAATTTAATTACTAATTTTAGTAATTATAATCCCTGTTTCGTCTAGATAAATCATATTTTAGTAGATTTAAATTTTAAAAAAAAATGTAAAGTGTGGTAGAAAAATTGTGAATTTCATAAAATGTGTGGTTAAAAAATTAATTATTTACTTTAACCTAAATTTTAATAAAAAAAATTAGTTGAACCAAAAAGGCCCATAATCAGTCTGCATAACTTGCCTTTTCTTTGATTTGAAAACAATAATTCATAGAAACAAACTGAAATATAAAAACTAACATTACTAAATACTGGAAGACCTTAAATTTTTCAAAAATATAAATTCTTTTATCGAATCATATTACGGGCAAAGCATATTTTGAAAATTAGTATATGCATGCAATCGTGAACTCTTATATTTTAATATACAAAACATATCATAAGTGTGATATGATGAAAAAGAAAGACCATAAAATTTGTGGGTGGGTGGGTAGATGGTTTAGCAGGAGGAGAAGGTGTGTGGAGAACGAGATTGAGAGGGAAGCAAACGGGTCAAGGGACGGGTTAAAAAGATATAGAGAGATTAAATAATTATTTATTTTTGTTTATTCTTTTATTGAAATTACTCATTAAACAACTCCACATGTAACTAAACGTGATTTTTAATCGTTAAATGTATGAAAACCAATCAAATACTACGGCCATGTCCGTCAACAATTTCCACAAGCAATTTTCTTACACTTGCAAAAGTGCAAGTGGGTCCCAGTGGGAGAATTTACTGAGATGGACGTCAACAAAGATGACAGCAGTGGGCCCATTTTGCATTGGCAACAGTCAAGTAAATAATTAAAATTTGGATGAAAATTTCTCCCAAACAGTCTCTACAAATCAAACATTAAAACTTAAAGGTTACCAAAAATCCGAAGATGGATAATTTTAATGCAAATAGTTTCTACAGTTTGTTGAAGCCAATATCAAGAGGCTGATCAATCACTGAGCTCCAAATGCAATCCTCTGGTTCTTGAAATGTACCCAAATAATTCTCATCAATCTTGTAATCATCACCAAAATTCTCATCACAGAAATTTTCTACACAAAATTGATCGAGATTTTCTGTAAAAATACAGGGAATTTCATATAAACATGTACCAAATGTATCTTGGAGTTCCGAATATTCATCACCTTTAAAGATCACACCCTCTTTGAGCCAAGGAAAATCGAAAACTCCACCCTCTTTGTTGCACTCAAATTCTGCCTTCTTTTCTTTCTTCTTTTCTTGTTTTTCTTCTTCTTCTCTTGTTCTCTTTCTGTTCTCCCTCTCCATCGTTTCTCTATCTCGAAAAACACGAAAACTGAACAACAACGTTAAACGATCGCTACATAAATAAATGAATCAAACAGTAAGTACAAACACACACATAGATACCTCAGGTTTTTGCTTGAGAAAATGATGAAATAAAACCGTTGATAAAATGAATCAAACAGTAAGTACAAACACACACATAGATACCTCAGGTTTTTGCTAGAGAAAATGAAGAAATAAAACCGCTTTTATCCACGCATAAATAATACATGGAAATATGAGAATGCACGCCATCAGTCACGCCTTTTACCAAGCATAGTTCTCTCCGCCTTTCTTTTGATATCTCTTTTTGTGGGTATATATAATTATATTTATGCCCTTGTTTGTTCACCATTTTTTCATCAAAATGCATTTTGAAGAGTGATTTAATCTCATTTCAATCACATATTTTTCAATAAAATAATATTATACGCAAATTCAAAACTTTTTCTTATTTTTAAACTATACATACTCTATCATAACACTATTACAAATACATTTTTTTTTTTTTTAAGAAAATGGGGCTAAAAAAAGTGCTATATATTGATTGTGCATGGGCCATAAAATTTGTGTATTTCTTGTTCCCTACTTCCTTGAAAGTTGTCCGTCTAATTCTTTAATCAAATTCATCGAATCATAATAATGCAAGCAAGAAATGTATGACTTTTTTCATAAGAAAAACACGGAATAAATACCAGTCAACAATGTTTATAAATAGGTGAAAATAAAACTTCAGCACAAGATAACCCTATTCTTTGAAATAAATAAGATGCTTTTATTAATTATAGATAAACTTAACTTATAAACAACATTCATTTCTTTACCAAATTGATCCAATAAAGAATTCTAAATTCTGAAAGAGAGAAAAAAACCAATCTAATTCTGGATATTGATGCTTTAAGTCCAATCAAGAGACTGCTGTTGACTCCTGACATAATGCTTGCCATCTGACCTTAAAAAGTCCCCAAACACAAATCAACCCTCATTTCCAGCCTTTTTAGATTTTATCTTCAACTTGAAGCTCTTTCTTCACCAATTTTATCAGACCTCAAGATTTTGGGGTTCCACAGAAACTGAAATCCTTTCTGTTGACGATACGGACTGCATATGTGCCCGGTGTGCCAACTTTTTTCAGTTTTCTATGCACGGTGGCTGATCCAGAGAGATTTGGCACTGTTATAGAAGGGTAGTTGAAGTTCTGTAGACTATACTTCTTTGGACAATTCATAAGGCTTCTTTGATCCTGAGAGACTGCCAACAAATGTTTGATTGCAACTAATGGCACAAAGGAAGTCCAAGTAATCGTTGACACTAAGTTGTTGAGGATTGATGGGATTGCTATGGTACAATTTGTTAAGAATTATGTTTTTTACCGATCCACTTGCTGGATTGAAATATCAAAATTGTATGGCAAAATATGAAGCATATGGTCATGATCTTAAGCAAACAAAATAAAAAAAATAAAAGACAAAAAATATGACAAATGAATTTGGAAATTTTATTGACTCATGAACAATAATGGAGAAATATACACTTGATCTAAAGTTCTAGTAATAACCGAGGCTAAACTATCATTTATTCTCAAAACCTCTCAAGATGTTGTTGAATATATATATTTTTTTGAAGATGATGTGGAATATATATATATATATATATATATTTTTGGAGTTTTAGATAAAGAAGAAGACATAAAATCCAGAAAAAATTGAATTAAAAATACTATGCGCCACCATTAGGGCGCACCGACGCCGAGGGCAAAAAAACAGGCAAGGGCGCCGATGCCATTTCAAAGTTGGTAATAAGTAAAGATTCTGAATTACTCACTATAGTGCCCATGGAGAATCTTCCTAGACCCTTTACCGCCACTCGCGAAGAGATAATGTGGGTTGAAGATACACCACTATGGATGAAGCCAATCATATCTTTCTTCAAGGATCATGCATTACCCTCTGAAAAAGAATACGCACAGAAGCTCAGAAGATGAATCGTTCACTTCGTTTTTCAAGACGATGTGCTATATAAGCGAGGATTCTCCTTGCCTCTACTTCGATGCACATATGGAGAACAAGCAATTATGTGCTCCGAAAGATTCACGAGGGGGTATGTGGCAATCACATAGGAGGATAGTCCTGGGCACAAAAAGTGTTGAGTTACGGATATTATTGGCCCACCTTGAAAAATGATGCGCAACAGTTCGTCAAGAAATGCGACAAGTGTCAACATTTTGCAACAATTCAGAGGCAGCCTTCTCAAAAGTTGAGAGTTGTTTCCAGCCCATGGCCATTTACTAAATGGGGAATCGACCTGGTGGGTCCTCTTCTCAAAAGGATAGGGAATTCCAGTTTCGTAATTGTCGCCATTGATTATTTCACCAAATAAGTATAAGTCGAGCCCCTAGCTAAAACTGAAGCCAATACTTCCAAATTCATCTAGAAAAACATCATTTGCAGGTTCGGGATTTCCCATTCGGACAATGGTTGGCAGTTCGAAAACAAGAAGTTCGGGAACTTGTGCGAGGAGCTGGGCAATAAGAAACATTTTTCCTCCCCACATCATCTCCAGCAAATGGGCAGGTGAGTGCAGTCAACATGACAATCAAGTACACATTAAAAAATTGGATGCTACTAAAGGGGCTTAAGTCGATGATCTGCTTCAAGTCCTTTGGGTCATACGAACTACAAGTGGAACTGCTAACACTTGTACAAATAACAAATAAACAAAGTCTTGAATAAAAGTCTGAAGTAGTTAAGGGCTTCAGTTGTTGTTATTATTGAAGGTACACGACCTTCGAACACACAAAATTATAAGTTTGACGTTACTACAAGTTCGATGCTACCAAAGTCCTATGTGCCTAAGTCTGATATTATAAGTTTTATGTTATAAGTTTGATCTTATTATGGAAGTGGAAGCACTTCGAACTACGCTAAAGAACATTGTAATACATTGAACAGAAGCAATAAATGCATAAATTAAATAATATCGGTATGTGAACAAAAATAATTTCATTTATAACAAAGATTTACAATTGAGAGCCGAAGCCTTGACAATAAAAAGAAAACCTATCCTCTATACAGGTGGGGGAGTGGAAGCTACAAATGGAACAATATCATCATGAGCCACGACTTCAAGAGCCTCTTCAGCATCATCTTCGATCTCAACTACTTAGCTATCCTATGTCGGAGTCTGAGGCTCCTGCTCTCCCTTTTCAAGAAACTCCGACCTTTACTCAAAGGTGTTGATGCCTTTGACATTCATTTCAAGCCACTCCACCATCTTAGTGTAGGCATTCCTTATCGAGTACTTTGTAAAGCTTTGGTATGCCTCTGTCAAATGGAAGTTCGCGAGGTAACGCTTTTCGACGTCATCTCCAATAGATTGGGCTTCTTGCCTTGCCGTCTCCATCTCTTCGGTCAAGCCAGATACTTTGGAGTTCAACTCCCCTACCTACTGCTTCATAGCATCTTTATTGGCCTTCTCCAAGGCCTCAGTTGCCAGTTGTTGGTGGGTGTCGAACGTCTTATTCGCTTCGTTAGTGAGGCCACTTCACTTTGAGATAAGTAAACCTCATTTTCAAGTTGTCAATTTTTGCTAAGGCGGAAGCGAGCTTCAAGAACTCCTTAGCACTCTTTTTCTTCAGAGCCTTAGACTCCGCTGTGGATTTGTTGGCAGCCTTCTCAGCTTGAAAGGTTTTATTGACAAACTCTCGGTTTTTACATTGAAGGTTTTTTAATAGGGCTTCCGCATCTATGGCGATGCCAAAAGCCTTCCTTGCCTGGCTCACCATTGTGGAAAATACGTCCACGACATCGTTGGTCTAGACGAAGTTCTGCCACCTACCCTGCAGTACTCGTGAAAAGTTGCAGTTGTTGTTTGGACTTTAGAAGGGAGGAGAGCAAGAGCCTCTGGAGCCTGTTCTTCGTTTTTTTTTCTTGACGACGAAGTTGGATCGTTGAGCCTCAAAAGCCATGAGGTCGTTAGTAGACTCGCTTTCTTTAAAGAGTTTTACCTCTGGGGCTCCATGACAGCTATCCTTTTCTTCCCCCCAGAAGCTACAGCTGTGGACGTTGCCAATAGCTCTTCCCTAGTAGGGACATTGGTGCGGGAAGGAGAGACGTCATTTGAACCACCCATCCCAATGGTGGAGAACCTCTGCTTCTTTTTACGGACCTCGTCAATAATTTTCTTCTCTTTATCCTGTAGGGGAGGTCGCCCCTCTTCTTGGTTGCCAGCTTCCCAACAGACCCTCTCAACTTGTTCCCTTACCTGCTTGGTCGTGACAGATGAGGGCTTCAAACCTTGTCTACCAGAGGTGAAGGTGGTAGCAAGTATGGTGGCCATGTCCGGAGTCGAGTGCCTCCGTTTCTCAAAGTTTTCTACAAAGTCGAACAACAACGTCGGAAACAATAAAGAACTTGTAGAATAAAGTTTGATAAGGAGGATACAATACCTCTCCTAGCTATCAGAGAAAATTGTTCAAAAAATCTTCTAGAAATAATCAAATGGTCGAAGTTGCGAAAGATAGGCAGTAGATGTCTGTCGAGGTTTCCCAATCATTCTTGCTTAACTCGAAGCGTTCGACCGACCTTGTAAAGCAATGAAAGAATGTTAACATCATATCTACCTATTTAAAAAAAATCAAAAAACAAAATTAACACTCACGAGCTTCGAAGTAAGAGGTCAGAGCTTTCACGTGAGGGACCGTATCATCCTCACATTCCTGCCATTTCCCCTTTACCCAAAACCACGTCTCCTTCCATCTTTTGATGGATGAGAGAAGACCAGGACAAAGAGGGAATGTGACCCCCACAGACAGAGATAGTACCACCTTTTTGAGTCCCCTTTCCCAGAATTCGATGTTGAAAGACCGTTTGGAAGACGAGGAGAGGTATGTCCTCTTCGATGGAAGTTTCCATCCATTAGAAGTAGGTCCCCACTAATTGGGCCCAAGCATTGGGGACGAGCTAGGTTGGGGCCATCTCGTACAATCTGAGTACAACTCTAAAGAACGGGAATAAAGGTAAGCCTAGCCTTTAGAAGGAACTCACTGATGGTGACACAGCACTGTCTCAGATAGCAGGCTCGCTCATCAAGAGTGGGGAAAAAAGTTCTAACTATAAATCTATATTGTGATATGGTAAGTACCATACCCAACAAATTTTTATATATATTCAAGTCCATGCATTACATAAATAATCATGCCTAGACTTGGGGGACTATTGTTACGCCTCACCATCGAGGCTCAAATAAAAGTGCCACGCAAGTAATCCACATAGACAGAAAAGTCAACAAATACCTAACTAGTCAAATGTAAATGAATCATATGTATGCACAAGTTCTTATAACGGAGTACTGCCTAGCAGCTGAAGTGCACAAGTCCGAGGCGCTGCACAAAGAAATTGAAGAAGTCGAGGTTCTTCACTTAGAAGACCAATATAAGCCTCCTCCAGTCGAGGCCTTTACTTCACTCGAAGCTCATGAAGTTGTCTCTTACAAGATCTATAGTTAATCTTTAGGAATGATTGATGTAGCATTTGTAATTATGTCATATGTGTCCACCTGTTGTATAGGGCGACTGACCTGTTATCAAGGTATTTATTATATGATAGATATTGATGTGAAGTCTTAGTCAAAGAGATGAGGCCACGTGATTCTGATCCAACAGATATCACGTCAGCTAAAGCGCTATAAATAAAACCACTTTGTAACTGAAAAATGGTGGAATTTTTAGACTTTGGACTCTTGAACTCTTGATAATACAAATCATATTGTAAACTCTACTTACATAGTTTTGCTCTTCACATATATTTTAGGTTGATCTCTTACTTGGTTTACATTTGCATTCGATTTGTGATTGTCGTTAGCGCAATTACCTTTATTTCACCCGTTGGAGCTTGAACATTTTTGTCTCCCACTGTAGAGCATCTCCCGCATTCACGTTTGTCCCGCTTTTCACCAGTTTTCCGGTCAAGTCGCATCGAAATTTGCTCGAGTTATCACGTAAGAGTCACACTTTTTGGGGTCAACAATATCTAATTGTCAAAGAGAATTATGTTGATCTCAAGAAGAATTCTGATGCAAGATGAACGAGCTCAATAAAATTTTAGATGCAAAGTTAGATTCTACGTTGGTATCTTTATCAAGTGGCAGGGATATGGAACGTAGCACTCATAAACAAGAAGGTAACAAGATAGCGCCTTCATAGAAAAGCCAAAGTTCTCGGTCGATTTCTCACACAAAAGTCAGTAAATTTGATGTTATTCCTCGTTCTGGGCCAAAATTGTTATCGTATTCATTGCCAATGTATGTAGCCTACTTTATTGGAAATAAGGGTTATGCATTTATGTGGGCTTCTATTCTTATATCATTATATGCAAATTGATTGATATCTAATTAATTTGTATAAACTATGTCAATTGTAGGAAAAATCACAACTTGGATATAATTAGTATGAAAATGGCTACAATCAAGAAGATAGGTTAGATACAATGTTGCTTGTTGTGGGGGCATTATTCACCTTCGGAGTGGTTCTTCCATCAAGCTACTATGTGAGTTAGGGGACCAGAATGGTGACTGCTGCAGTTATTGTCTGTAGGTATGTGATTCACCAAAAGTTAGTAGTGTTTAGTTATGAGATCTTTTGGATCGTTACGACACTTGGGTTGGTGTGTGATGATCACCTTTAGTTTTGAAGCTTAATTAGAGTTTATTTAGTGTAATTAAAAATTAATCGAAATGTAATGGATCAATTGGAAGTATTAATGGAGCACTTGGTACAAAATTCATAAGTTTCGGGAGTGAAATTCAACATCTAAAAAGTTTGAAAACTATATTGTAAACTTTCTAAACTTTCATCGAGTCAATTATAAATAATTTTTGGATGAAAATGACTTCATTACAAAGATTAGAAGATGAAGAATTAAAATTGCATTAGAAAAAGAGCCCAATTGAAAAGAGGATTTGTTTCATTTTTCTACTTAAACTTTTTGTGAAACCAATTTGAACAAGTATTTTAACCCAATTATTGTTCTATAATTACATCCTTAGTCCAACAATTGGATGAGGTTTATAAGGTTTCATTATACACATATATTCAAGTCAAGGCTTGCGGAATTCATTATACACATATTATACAAGTCAAAAGGGCGTCTTGGAACAAAAATTTCATATCAATTACGAGAAAAGAGAGTCAAAAAAATTAATCAAGAAGCAAGGGTCTCAAAGTTTTAACAAGAATGAAGCACATTCTTGGTGCAAAATATTTATCCTTTTCCACTCTTTCTTAAAACTCGGTGATATACTTTAATTCCTTCTTGTATTTTCCTTAATGATTTGTAATTAAGTAATTAGTTAAAATGAATGATTGTAATCGAGTTTTGAACTGTAATTTTAATTAAATTTTATATGCGATGTTATGAGTTGTTTTTACATCTATTCTTATGCTTTTGATTAATTGGCTACTAATTCATTAATTTGTGAGTGATGATTACGTCTGAGGCGTTTGACCACGTAGTAAAAAATCTACAATTTGGATAAAGAGGTAAAGATACACTTTATAGTTGTTGCGGTCGTTAAATGAATTCTTTGATAATTGAATGTTCTTAATTGAGGCTTGTTCTGATTTACAGGGATATATTGTGGGTTGGCTAAGTTAAATGGGAATGCTTTGAACAAAAAAAAAACAAGTAAATCAATTAAATTAGAAGCATTCGAAGAGGTATGTTAGTTGTTCCAAAATTAGTGATTGGGATTAAGGGGATAATTCTAATGAACTCGTGAATCCTAATCTTTAAATCATCATATAAAAAATTCACTTTTATTGTTTTAATCTATTTAAAATAAAAATTATAAAAAGAAGTAACTCCTTTATTAGTTCTCAATCGAATTGAAATTAAGATTAGTTTAACCAACTGTTAGATAATAGTCCTCATGGTAATGATAATTTGGACTCTAAAATTCAATATATTACTTGTTACGATCCGTACACTTGTGGGATATAATAATAACCCTTCAGAAATGGTTTTTATTTGTTTTTGCTTGGAATAGAGCAACTCTTCCATCATTTGTAATGCCCCGATTATCATACAACCATTTTGAATTTCTTGATCATCTCGGCAAGAATTGGTCGTAGATGTGCATTTATAAGATTATTATCCAGCCATAGAGAATCATGACCGGATTTTTGTAACACAATTGATTCAGAAAAATACTACACGGAGCCACCACAATGAAAGACCATGGGTAGTGCTCATATGCAACAGCTTGTATCAAGACCTAGAACCCCATACTTCTAGCAGAGCCGTTGAGTGAATGAATTATCTATAACAGCTCATTTCACATTTAATGACAAGTTAGAAGCAAAGAAAAAAGATTGTTAGTTGTCAACATTCACCCTACAAGAGCTTTTTCGATGGGAAGGGATACTTTGTTTAAATTCACATTTAGCCACCGTATGGCCCCCCATTATTTGGGTTATAATTTTTGGAATATTATTTTTTGGATAATGTACTCTTTACCTGCATATGCATTCATAGCACAAGACTATACTACTCAAGCTGCATGTAATTGAAAAAGAAGGAAAAATTTTCGATTTATGTGTAATAATATTTTATAAAAAATTGTACGGTTGAAAATAAGAAAGAAAAATTATAGTGTGAAAAAAATAATGTGTACCAAACAGGGGCTTAATGTCAAAATTCAGACTTAATGTTTCCTTTTTAAAGTTAATTAGTTTATTTTTATTTTAACTCATAATTGTAATATTACAGTCTTTTAACTTTTTTATTTGAAGGGGTCAAAGCAGTGATAGAACTCATCGAACAATATTGCGTATTAGTGGATTGCGTACCCTATTTTTTAGAAATTGGTGGAATTATCTGATAATGTGCATAGAGCATGACATTTTAAATTTCGGAGGTTTGACTTCCTCGAAAACTCAATTTAGATGTCAAGGCTCCCTCTACCGAGCCTATTTATAATTAATCATTTCTTTTATCTCGATATGAACAATTCACATTCGTATTTTATACCAAGTAGAAGATCTATCAGCAATAAAAAAAAACAAGGAACAATAAACTCACACAAGTAGAACAAATTTTATAAATTTTGTATTATATTATTTTTTACATAATGATGGATTTTATGGCAATAAATGACTGTTTTGTGACGGAAAACTATCAATAGATTTAGAGCACATTTGACATAAATTTGACTTTTGTTTTTGCTTCCTGTAGAAGAGCTTTTGATGAAATCCATCTTAAATTTTATTTAGAAATTAATTCTCAAAAGCGCTTCTTATTATAGAAGCATTTTTAAAGAAACCCACATTAACTAGTTTCCTTTAAAAACACTCATAAATAAAAGAAACACTTTCATAAAATTGATTAAACGAGTTCAAATACAAGTTTTTAAAACCTTTTATAAAAGTTTATAGGTTACTAACTTTTAAGAAGAAAGTATAAAAAGAAAATCTCAAAATTTATCATTCACCCCAAAAATTTCGAAAGACTTTATAAAAGATTTTTTAATATATATTTTTTTGTCATTATTTCTCTTTCATTTTCCTTTTTATGAACCTTTGAGCCATGATTAAAAACTTATTATTTTTCTTCTAGCGTTTATATCTGTTTTCTTTTCATTATTTGCTATTTTTTTATTGTTTCTCTCCATTTTCCATGAAAAAAGATTTAATTATAATTAAAAAAACTCTTATAATATTATTTTCTTTTTTTTTCATCCAATTTTTTATGTATAAGATCAATTTGTAATTAAATTTTATATTATTTTACATAAAATACTAATTTTCAATTAATTTCAAATATAATGATTGGTTAATTATTTTCAAAGGTACAACTTATTAATAATAGCGAACATTAGATTTCTTTATTTCTATAAACATACATACATACATACATATGTGTGTGTATGTACACGCACGTGTGTAACTATATATTTAAAATATATATTGATTATATTTTATCTAATTAAGGTGAGTTAATTTTTTTTTTTAATTTTAGAAATATTTTTTTATTACATAGGGTAGGGGTAGAGGAAGGGGAAGAGGATTGTTCGTTTGCCTCCAATGTGGGAACTTTCCATTGTCACACTAGATTGAAGTGAAATTTATTTTAAATGAAAGTCATCAAAAGTTATATAAATTCTATAAAAGTTTGTAAAAGTTTTAAAATGAAAGTTTATGAAGTTTGCTATGACTTCTATTAATTACATACGAATTTATAAAATACCACGTATTCCACAAAAAGTCCATCACCTGAAAAAAATACTTTATAAAAGTCTTCAAAAATCCAATTGAGTACATCACATAAATATACTTTAATCTGTACGTGATGTAATTGGTTTCAAACTTGGGTAAAGGATGGTGCTTTATTTGTATCATTTCATTTTTATTAATAAATAAATTTACACGAAATACTTTTTGGATACAATTTTAATTTCATTTAAGTATTGTAGTTAGTCTCCAACCCGAATAAAGGAGAATGTTTATTACAACTATATAATTTTTTTTTTTGACAAAATTGAATTTCTTAATGTTCACAATTTCCTTACAAATTTATGTTTTCATTATATTTCAAAGGGTGACAATGTAATTTTAAATTTTTATTAAAAAAAAAGAAGAAGAAACGAGTCATAAGTGATCGTGAGCCGGCTCGGCTCACCCTACCAAGGGCCGAGTTAGTGGAATGAGCCGAGATCGGGTTTTTGTAAATGAGCCAGATCGTGCTTGGCTAACCTTGTATAACGAGTGCAAGTTGGCTCGCTTGTTGGTCGACCTGAATGTATATATGTATAATGTTTAATATTTTATTTCTCATTTCATCGTGCCACTTTGCAAATTATTTTTGATCAATAAGACTTGAACGCTGTATGATTCTTGATACCATTCCAACGTAATCACGGGTACTTTGCAATGTGCCATTTGATTCACAAAACAGCAAAACGTTGATGTTGCTATAACAAACCAAAAGTAGTTACTCGTAGTAATTTGAGAATTGGCGTCATTCGACTTGATTTCAAGTCGGCAAGTTCTTGATACCATCTTAAAGTACTTACGATCAGCTTCATAACATAATTAAATTATTGCTACCAAAAGTGATTTAATATTCTGATTTGTTTCCGTTTAAATCGGATTTAATTGAAATAAAATTCTATACGACGCTATTTGGGATCCTCAGACTTGGATAAATTAATATAGTAATAGATAGGATTTTCGGGACATTATACCGAGGAACGTAGTCAAATGGTAAATATAGCTAGCAATGTGGATTGTCAACCTACATATTTTTAGAACTTCGAAGAGTTTTGCAGAAGATTTTAGAAACATGGAGAACATTGGAGAAACTAAGAAAGCCAATTCTAGGAATTTCTAGGAACCTGTTGGAGCAATCTACAATAAATAAGAGATATGAAAGAAAATTTTGTAAATGAATGTTTAAATTGTCTAAAAGATTGTAGACACAATATTACTATAAGAGTCCATTTCCATAATAGAATTAATCTCACCGTCCATTTAAAGGAAGTGAAACTATAAAAGGTCAAATAGATCTCGCTGGATAACCAATCGAATTAGAAGTAAGTTAAGAGCTAAATACAAGGGTAGGATATATGAGAGTAATATACTTTAATACTTCATATATTCAAAATATTATGCCCCAACTAACCTAATATTTTGACTCCAACCATGATTTCAAAGAATAATTAACAAGAATTTAAGTATAATCGCCATGATGTGGAATGACCGATCTTTGAATTTTGGATTTTTGGGAAATGAAATAAAATTCTGAAATCTTTAAATGGAAGAAATAGAGTATATTTCGTTTATGTATAGAAGTTTGTATTGAACATGTATGAACATAAATTAATTGTAGAAAACTCCATAAAAAAATTGCACATGTGATATACCCCTCTATCTATTGAGTACATCACTGGGTTTTGAATGAGATGTAGAAAAGATGATGAATCTTGCACCAAGTTCTCTTCTTGCCTCTAATCTTAATTTCAAACCCTAGCTCTTGATTTCTTGTTTTTCTACATTTTGATTTTCTCTCTAATTCTCAAGTTGTATTTTGTGCCTCTCAATGTGTGGATTCTCCCAAAAGTGACTCATTTCTTCTATTTATACTTCTTCTCTTGTGTTTTTCGAATTTGGAGTCTTTTTGGGCTTTTAACAGGCCAAAACGGTACAATCCTAAAATAAGCGGTGTAGCACCTAAGCGCCACAATGTAGAATCTAGGTATTGCCTAAGCACTATGAGTGCAACAGCTAGGCGTTGCATCTCTGTTCTTTTCTGCTGCTTTTGGACAACTGCAACAACTGAGAGCTAGTATCCTATGGCCTGGGCGTTGTGTTGCTACTTGAAATTTTAGTTTTGGAGTGTCTGGGCGCTCCAAGTAGGGTGCCTGGGCGCTGACTTTCTGCTTATTTTCCTTAATTGTTTGGCTTGTTTATTCACTTTAGCACCCCTTTTTACTACCTCACCAACCTATAAAACAACACTAACAAACACATCAAAAGTGTTCTATACTCATCAGATTTAGCCAACAATCAAGTTAAAATTGTATAAAACTTGTGAGTAAAAACATATTAGTCAAATGCCCACAAACACATCAAAAGTGTTCTATACTCATAAGATTTAATCAACAATCAAATTAAAATTGTATAAAACTCGTGATTAAAATACACTCGTCACCACCCATAATTCCAAATCGTTAAAACCTTTTTTTTTTGCTATTAATCCATAACGCGGTCTCCAATTCTTTACAAAAAAAAAACTTCGTTTTCTTGACTTGTCTTCCCATTTTAGTATCTCATTTTAAGATAATTGCAAAAATTAATTAATTGATGAATGTAATACTAAGATTGTTTGAAATTCTTGACCCAAAGAAGTAAGAATTTGCTAGTTGCCGAAACCAGTAAGCCTACCATGCCCTTTTTTGGAGCCTGGTGAATGCTTGGATGCCGGATTATGTGACAACGTAAAGCTGACCGATGACGGCAGCGGTAGAATAACTCGACCTGGTGGAGATCCTACGAGTGGAACTCTTAGGTTCCCATCTGAGTCATACTTTCATGGCCTCTCTCTTCTTTTTACCCATCATTAATTCACCACTCCCACCTCCAGCTCCGTCGTCGCCCATAATACCACCTATTGTGACTGGTAGTGCGTTTATAACCCCTACACTTTTTCAATGCTTATGCGCATCACCTGTCGTGCAACTCCACCACACTACTAACAGTGTCACCACTTGCAACAACACCACCACCACTAGTCATTGGTGGTGAGTCGGATCTGAATTCCCACCTGGTAAACCTGACACAGTGCTCTCCTTGTCTTCCATTTCCATCCTTTTTCTTAAACGAATGTGGTATAGATTTATAGTAAATTTATGATTTTAAGTGTAAATCCTTGTAATAAAAAAGGTGATAAAATGAGAGAAGTTTTGAAAGATTGATAGGTGAAAGAATGGCGCCGAAGTTTTAAGACTTATATTGTATAGTGTTTTGTTTTTGTTTGGAGTATGTAAAGTTGAGTTCCCTCGATTAATGGGGTTTAGAGTGAAGAAAATGGGAAGACAAATCAAGAAAAAATGAAGCTCTTTGTAGAGAGAGGGAGACCCCATTATGAATTAATAGCAAAAATAGTTTTAAAGATTTGGAATTATAAGTGGCACATATAAAAAATTTAGGTATAATTTGCAAAATGATAAAAATTTGGATACTGTTACTACAATTATTTCTTTTTAATTTTGACATTTTTTTAACGGCAAATTTGACTAATCTTGATGGTAGGAGGTATCTCTCACAAAAGTTTTCAAATATGGGGTTTTCTGCAATTTTAAACAAATATAGTGTATATCGCACATGGAAACATTTATAAGGAGGTTTTCTGCCATTAATCTTATGAACATATATGCATGCATATCAAATCCTCAAGAGAAGTTATAGGAGTTAGTGGATATGCTTTCAAATAGCTTGTTCACGAGCATATATGCAAGTATATATCACCTTTCAAATGGAGTCGTTTGAATCTATTTTTTAAAATATTTGTTGGAAGTCATTAGAAGCTGTGTACTTATATAAAAAAAAATGTCATATTTTTTACTTCATTAGAAAGTTAAGAAATGAAAAATACAATTTATGGTTTCAAATTTTTTAAAATCAATAAATTTCTATTTAAGAAAACATAACTCCTTTTACCATTGAAATACAGAATTCGATGGCAGTGACAAGTACTAAAACTCAGTAGGACTAGGATGAGGATGAGGACATACCCACAAGATAATTGTATAATATATACACACCCCCATCGTGAATTCTTTTATGATCAAGTCTTGTCCTCATCACCAATTCTCATTCTTTCACTCTAAAATCTCTTGATTTTATATCCTACAAGTACATGGATGATAACAAGTAGTAAAGTAGACCTAATAGTTCGGATTCTCGACTCACAAGGACTGTTGTCTTACCATTAGTTTAACTATGATTAACTTCAATTTGATTGAATATAAATATATGTTGCTAATTTCTTTTGGTGATTTTTTAAATTATAAAACAATTAAGAAGTGCGTATGTGAATATTTTATATGATAGTTTTAAGTGTTAAGAGTCACGACTTCACCATAGCCATCTTCTTACTTTCAATCACCAATTTTTAATTACGTGTAACCAATCAAATTCTTCTAAATTAATTGATTTACTTCTCTAGAGTTCAAACCAATCCTAACCAATTAAGTTAACCCACCATATCTCAATGTAAATCTGAGTAAGCCTTAACCAAGAACATTCAGTCATAAAAAAATTCATTTAACGACCGCTACAACCATACAAGTGTATCTCTAACATTTCATTTAAATTGCATATTTTTACTACGTGATATAAAATAAATAACTTAGCTCTCAACATACTTATAACTCAAAAATCAATGAATTAATAATTAAGTAATTCAAAGCAATAAGAATGGAAGTAAAAATAATTCGCAAGTATCAACTAAAAATCAAAATTTTATAATTAGTAATGGTTCGGACTAGGTTACAATTGTTCATTCTAACTAATTGAATAATTAAACATCATGGAAAAAGAAAAATATAAAAAAGAATAGGAGTACATCACCGGCTTAAGGAAAAAAAGGGAAAACGATGATGATCTTACCCCATAAATTCACATTCTTCTTGTAAAAACCTTGAAAACCTATCTTTTTAATTGATTTATTGATTTTTTCCTCATTTTGGGATCTCGTTTCTTATAATTAATAAGATTTTTGTATCCCAAGAGGCTCATTTGACTTGTATAATTTGTGTAATGAATCTCAACAAGCCTCCTTTTATTGTAGGATGAAAGTATATATTTATAAACTCAAGTATTAGGTAAAAACCGTGGCCAAATTGCATTCCAAGAAGAATTCTACTCAATGGGAAATTATTATGTGTGTCTTTGAGCCCCATTTTATGGAAAAATAGGTATTATAATAGTGATTTTTTGAAAAATGTGTAGTTAAAAAGTAAAAAAAAAAAACGTGTAAATTATTGTATTGGAATAATGTGTGATTGAAAAATGAGTCGAAGAAAAAATGAGTTTGTTAAAAATGGGGCTCAAACATGGTCTATATTTACGGTCAAAGTCCCTAAATTTGCTTGTTATTCAATTAGGTTTTCGAATTTGCTATATTCATCCCACATCATTCCTTTATTGTAATATAAGTTTTTCATCTTGAAATCTTTATAATTCGCTCCTCGTAATTGTAAAGTTATATATTTTTTATATGATATAAGTTCCAAAAGTTTGTAATTTATCAAATTTACATCCCAGAACTTATGAATTGGCTCCGATTGTTACATTTCTACTTCCAATTGATTAATAATGCTCAATAGAAATCTAAATCCCAAATTAATTATCCAAAAAATAGCCATACAAAATCAATACTTATAATTAGTTTGTCACTCTCTCAACACACTTGAAGATAGTTTTCACTCTATAGTGCAGACACCCTCCTTCTCTGATAGATAATTTCCTAAACATAAGTATTCCTTAAGGTTAGCTTCACACAACAATGCAACTAACTATTTTCTATGTGCCACGACTACTATAATGCCTTCTATTATTTTTGAGATAAGTAATCGGAATAAAAATCCTAGTATATGATTACAAAGGTTCCACCTATTGGCCAAAAAATTCAACAAACATAGAATTAACAGCTATCTAAATAGTTTTCAACACCAAATCAACCTCCCCCAAAGTATTCCTTTCAATTGGTTGAGTATTTGTGTTTTTAACTGTGATCTTCAATCTAAATTCAATGAATATAAGCAATTCAAAAATATATGATAACTATTATGACAATTGTGCTCATTAAGCCCATGTTTGAAGCTCATTTTCTAAAAATTCATTTTTCTTAAAACTCATTTACAAATACATATTCTTCTAATAAAATAATTTGCACGTAAGATCAAATTTTTTCTACTTTTTAATTACACACTTTCAAAATCACAATTGCAAAACTCATGTTGTTTTACACAAAATGGGGCTACATAGCCATAATGTGATCTAACGAGAAGAAGTATAGCATAAAATTGCATCACATAGTTACAATTTCTACATCATAAACAATTTCAAATATTCATCAATTAGCCGACAAGATTATCCAACCCACACAATCATGCATAAAACATTAACAAAATATTTTTGATTTCCTTTTTCAAAATTCTTAATTTTTAAATTTTTTATCGTATAATACCAACAAGCAAATATTACAAATAACTAAGAATACCCTCCAAACTTAAAATACACACTGTCCTTAATATTACAAATATAAGCACATTAGAATTTAGGCTAATTTAATTTGGAATGACTTATGTAACCTAGTTATGACCTTAATTTATTATTATTATTATTATTATTATTATTATTATTATTATTATTATTATTATTATTGTGTGTGTGCGCGCGCGCGGCCGCAGAATGTTAAAATTAGGGGGGCACGATTGAACTTGCAAAGAAGTTGGAAAAAATTTTACAATCGAAAATTTACGTTCAAAAAAATCATACCCCGTGTAATTTTGCATCTGAAAATTTACATGAGATATGACTTTTTTAGATATAAAATTTCAAAAAAATTTGATGTCATATTCCATATAAAATTTCCTAATAAAAGGATGAAAATTACATTAAAAATTTGTATCGCAAAAATAATAAATGTTAATGACATAATTGATTTTTTTTTAAATGCAAGTTAGACGTCTTTCTTTAAGATTCGCGTTTAACGTTTTTTTTAATTATTTTCGATATATGTTTGGACTATTCGATGTGGTCATAATGTATTTCTCGAAATAAGCTTTAAAATGATATAAACAACTTGTAGATTCGATGTTTGGACTATTCGATATGCCCATAATGTAGTTTTCGAAATAAGTTTTGAAATGACATAATCAATTTGTAGATTCGATTAGCGTATGATCGTCAGAGAATTTTTAAAAATTAGCATGTTATCGAAATTCAAAATTTATCGTGATTTGGCCCATGTTTGGTGGATATTAAAATCTAATTTTTAGTAAATTTTGATAAAAATTAAATAGTTATGGATTTCATGAAATATGTTATTAAAATAATTGTTAACTTTAATTTAGATTAAAATTTAGATTTCAATCGATACCAAATATAACTTTAAAAAAAATTCTCAAAAGTTGGGTGGCACGTGCCCCCCCGGACCCCCTAGTTCCGCCCGTGTGTGTGTGGGTGGCAAACGGTGAAATTGGTTTGACCGTGGTTTGCAAACCTGCAATTGACCGTGGTCACTCCGATTTTTTATTTTTCTTTTTGGAAATCATGGGGGAAAAAATCCTAAGTGTCATAGATAATCCTATTTTCTTTATACAACGCATTAACATAAAATTAAAAAGTTGAGGACTCAGACGGATGGGCTATCTTAAATTAATTTTTGATTTATAGTATCAAGTTCGACTTAGAACAATGATTTTTCATGGCACTTTATATAGAGATTTGGAAGTCTTACTTAGCTTGAGTAGATTGTTTGTGCACCACAATCAGTATGTCCTCCAAAAATCTTACTTTGCCGTCTTGAGTATGATATGGCTTTTACTTGATTCGAACTCAGTTAAGAAAACTTCAATCTTGTCATCGACTTTAATCACAAAATCAAGTTGGAGGCTTTCGTGCTAATTACATCTTCTTTGAATGCCACTAATTAGTTTGGTTCCGTCATGATAAATTTCTTGATTTCTACATGTTCTTCTTTTTTAGTTGTTGATTTCTCAATTTGAATAATGAAGATATCCTCCATAACCATGTCATTTGTCTTATCCAGAATTATTTGGGCTCAATCTTTTTATAGTTTAGCATGAAGAAGACATCTCTCACACGCATGTCACTATCATCATGTTCTTCATATGGATCATCGTGGAAAGCTTTCTTTACTTCTTTTGGAGTAGCCAATAACAAACAATTTTTTTGTATAATGCAAACCCTCACAGTATTCACAATTTGGACTTTTCTCATCGTAAAAATAGATGGGCTATATAATCCCACTAGCAAGTCTCCCTTGTCGAGTACGATAGATGAATTATTGCATGAAGAATAAATTTCCCTCAAGTATGTTACCATCATCAATGTAGGGATCAATAATGGCATATTGTTCCTATTTTCTTGCTTCTTTTCATTCCCTATCAATGAAACAAAGAAATACAAGTAGATTAGTTGAAAAAAATTAAACAAAATCTAGAAATAACGACGTCAAAAACTTGTAGTTATATTTTATATTCCTCAAGTGTACGGATTATGAACAAGTAATAATTGGACCTAAGTATCAGAAATGTCGTTCTCACGAGGACTAGTATTTAACGGTTGATATAACTATGTCTAACTTCAATTCAATTGAATATAAATAATGTCATTATTTTCTTTTGTGATTTTCAAATATACTAAAATAGTAAGTGTGTATGTTGATTTTTTATATGACGACTTAAGTATTAGGAGTCACGAGTTTATTATGGCTATCCATTTAATTTCAATCACAAATTTTTTTAAAAAATTATTATGCATACTTGGTCAAATTCTTCTAAATTAATTGATTTGCCACAGTTGACTTCAAACAAATCCTACCCAAATAAATCAACCTATCATATCTTTATGTGAATTCGAATAAGCCTTAACCAAGAACATTCATTCACCAAAAACTATATTTAACTATTGCGACTACCATAAAAGTGTATCTCTAACCTTTTATCCACATTGTAAATTTTTACTACGTGGTGGTATAAACAAATAAATCACCCCTCAGCAAAATTATCACTTACAGATCAATGAATCAATGATCAAATAATCCAAAGTATTAAGAGTGGAAGTAAAACCAATTCACAATCATCAATTGAAAATTAAAAGGTTCAAATTAGGTTACAAACATTCATCAAATTAACTAATTAATTATACATTTTGGAAGAAGAAAAATATAAGAAAGAATTGGAGTACATCACCAGATTTGAAGGAAAAAGTAAAACGATCTTCAAGTAAAAATCTTAGAACTCTAGTTTCTTGATTTTCCCTCCTTTTGGGCTCTTTTCCTATTATTAATACGAATTTTGTGTCCCAGGATAATGAATCTGCACAAGCCTCATTTTATTGTAGGATGAAAGCATGAATTTGTAGGCCCAATAGTTAGTTAAAAATCGGGGCCAAATTGCATTCCAAGAAGAATTCTATTTAAAACAGGAAAACATGATATTTATAGTTTGAAGTCCCTAAATTTCACTTCTTATTCAATTAGGTCCCTGAATTTATATATTATCTAGCCTACATCCTTAATTGCAACATAAGTCCTTCATTTTGAATTCTTTTAAATTTGTTCCTTGTCAATGTTGTCATTTCAAAATCAATAAATTTTGATTGGACGCAAGTTTCAAACGTTTGTAACTTTAGTCCCCAATTGTCGAATATACTCCCGAAACTTGTGAATTCCTCCAATTACTCTATTTAGTACTTCCAATTGATTGATATCAACTCTAATAATCTTCAATTTCTCCAAATCAATTCCAATTAGCTCGAATTATCCTTTTTTTTTTTAATACGAATTATATCCAAGTTAGGATTTTTCCTACAATTACATAGTTGTTTACACAAATTAAGTAGATAACCACTCAGTTTACATATAATTGAATAAGAAAAAAGTCCACATGAATGCATAAAATGTACCTGTGAGATACTACTCAAAAGATGATAGAGCTAAAAAGTTCCGACGACCAGATGTTTAACATGGAGGAGAAGATGGCGCTCGAATCACAGGTCATCAAATACATGATTGAGGATGGTTGCGCCAACACCCGTGTACCTCTCCAAACGTTCCTCAAAGATCGTAGCCAAAATCATTGAGTACTGGTGAGGAGCTCAAGACATGTGATTCCGATTTGTGAAAGTCAATCAGAGTTCTCTTTTTAATCTCATTAATTGCTGATGCGAACTAACTGAACATCAAAAGCTTGCTTGAACCTACATGTTAAATAGTGGTGGACATGATCAAGGGGAAGACTCCAGAAGAATTTTGAAAGACGCTCGCTCGGCATTAAGAATAATTTCACGCCGGATGAGGAAGAACTAGTTCGAGACGAGAATGCTTGGGAATTCAAGGAATGGTGCATATATTAATTTTTTTAAGGGGTCATTGGTTTAAATTTTTTATTAATTAAAAATATTTTTAGGAATTCAATAATTTTGATTCTGCGTAATTACAATTTTCAGATTTTCTATATTCAATGAAAATTTCCCAAATCATTACTATATAAATTTCGTATACAGTATTCTAAATTTAATTTAAATTATTATTGTATATATCAATATATAAAAATGGCACCTTTTTGAACAGAAATTTTGAATGAATTTAAAATACCTTGTTCATTGTTTAACAAATGCACTAAATCACAATTGTCTGTGCAGGGCGAAAACTAAAAACTTTATACTAGATTTCGAATGCCAACTACCCTTATGACTCGAATAGATGTTTAAAAGCCGATAAATCATAAATAAGCATTTGTAAATAGCATGGTTCTTTTACAATTTAAATAACTTTTACAGCTAAAAGAAAATTAAAACATAAAATAATATTTACAAGGTGTGGTCAAAGTTGGGAAAACTGCTGCTAGTGGTCAATGAACTAAGCATAGTTGCGATCCTTGAAACACCATCCCAGCGATATCATTTCTTTAGCCCTTTCTTGTAGTTTCTATAACTTGCACATTCTACTTATTTTCCAAAATGGCATCTCCATTAGGCTCTATTGTTTTACTCTATGTTGTAAATCTTTAGGGGCTGTTCTCTTTGTGTTTCAGTTTTGTGTTTTGAGTTTTGAATTCATTTTTAGTTTTCTGTTTTGAGTGTCCATTTTGAGATTGTTGAAAATGTGTTCTCTTTAACATTTTGAAAAATTGTTTTGAAAACAAACTAAGCATAGTTGCGATCCTTGAAACACCATCCCAGCGATATCATTTCTTTAGCCCTTTCTTGTAGTTTCTATAACTTGCACATTCTACTTATTTTCCAAAATGGCATCTCCATTAGGCTCTATTGTTCTACTCTATGTTGTAAATCTTTAGTCTTTTCACCTTTCCTTACAAGTGTTTTACCCCCCCATATTATAGGTTGGATCTCGAAATATATGAAAGATTTCCCTCCAAGTGGTATACATGACTTTTATCGAATATGGCCTTTTGCATAATTTTATATGGGACATGCTGATACTTAGAGTAATTTTATTTATTCCATTAGAGATGATCACAATATGATGTGATATTAAATTATCAATACAGTGGGTCTTATTTAATCTACCTTATCATTTCATAGCACATCATCTCTACAGTATATAAATAGAAGTTTGTCTTTTTGGGTTTTCTTTATAAATTTTTCACTTGTTTTCAAAAACGCGTTTTCGAAAACGAGAAAGAGAACGCGTTTTCACTGTTTTGGAAAATCGAAAACAGAAAACGGCTTGAAAATGGTAAAGATAACGGGTCCTTAGTCTTTTCACCTTTCCTTACAAGTGTTTTACCCCCCCATATTATAGGTTGGATCTCGAAATATATGAAAGATCTCCCTCCAAGTGGTATACATGACTTTTATCGAATACGGCCTTTTGCATAATTTTATATGGGACATGCTGATACTTAGAGTAATTTTATTTATTCCATTAGAGATGATCACAATATGATGTGATATTAAATTATCAATACAGTGGGTCTTATTTAATCTACCTTATCATTTCATAGCATATCATCTCTACAGTATATAAATAGAAAATTTTATTTATTCCATTAGAGATCATCACAATATGATGTGATATTAAATTATCAATACAGTGGGTCTTATTTAATCTACCTTATCATTTCATGGCACAGCATCTCTACAGTATATAAATAGAATTATACCTTTCCTACTTGGCAAGGATCTTGGAATATTGTGCCGTTACTAGATGTCTTGTCTCATAATGTATCAAACTCATTTTCCTAGGTTATGTAATTTCATGATAATGAGGTCAATTTGTTGTGCATAACTGCGTATAGTATTGTCGATTTTATATCTAGCAAGTGAGTAGATTGTAACAAGTAATATAGTTGACCTATAAGTCTAGATGATCGTTTTCAAAAAAACTATTATCTAACCATTGGTTCGACTAATCGTAACTTCAATTTGATTGAAAACAAATAAATATAATTATTTACTTTTTATATATATATTTTATTTTAATATACTAGCAATTAACAAGTTTTAATGATGACTTAAGTTTTAAGATTTCGAGTTCACAATAGATATTCCTTCAATCTCAATTACCAATTTTTTAACAAATGATTCAGTATACCAGATTACATTCTTTGAAATTAATTAATTTACCTTTATTGAGTTCAAACCATTCATACACAATTAAATCAACTCATCATATCTATATGTGAATCTGAATAAACCTTAATTAAGAGCATTCAAAGTCCAAAGAATTCATGTAATGACCACAACAACCATAAAAAAATATATTTTCATTTTAGCCAAATTGCAGGTTTTTACTATGTGGTCTAAAACAAATACTTCGGTTCTCGATACGTTCACACATCAAAGAATTAGTGGCCAATTAATCCAAATAATTAAGAATGGAAGTAAAAATAATTCACTACATCAATTGGAGTTTTAATTTTTATTTATTTTTAATTAAAACCAAGGTTCAAAACTACGTTACAATCTTTGATCCTAACTAATTACTTATTTATACATCATAGAAGAAGAATAAAACAAGAAAAAAATAAAAGTGCTTAATGGGATTTTGAGGAAAAAAGTGGAAAATATAAAGATCTTACATCATGAATCCGCCTTCATCTTGTAAAGACCTTATACTATAGTTTCTTGATTGAGTTATTATTTTTCTCTCCTTTTGGAGCTCTCTTTTCTTGTAATTGATATGGATTTTTGTACCAAAATGCCCATTTTGACTCGTATAAGTTGAATATAATGAATCATCCGCAAACCTTGACTTGGATATATGTGTGTATATTAAAACCCCTAAAAGCCTCCTCTAATTAGTTGAACTAAGATATGTATTTATAGAAAAATATTTAGGTCAAAATCCCGGTTGAAATTCCATTCCACACAGAGTTTGAGAAGGAAAAAAAAAATGAAGGAAACAATTTCTTTTTTCAATTGGACTCCTTTTCATTCAATTTTAGTCCTCCATCTTCTAATTTTTACAATTAAGTCCTCTCCATCCAAAATTCATTAATAATGGACCCAATGTAAGTTCCAAAACTTTACAATTTAGTCCCTAAACTTTCTTAAATGTCAAATTTAACTCTCGAAAACTTATGAAATGTTATCAGATGCTCCATTAATACTTTCAATTAATCTATTGCAATCCAGTTAATTTTCAATTTCTTAAATCAACTCCAATCAAGTTCCAAATAGCCAATTTTCATACAAACTGTATCCAAGTTAAATTTGTTTCCTACAATTAACATAATTTACAAAAATTAAGTAGATAATAGCTCAAATTACATACATCTGAATAGAACTTTAGGTAAATGCATTATGTAATTGAATAAGAATAGAATCCCTTCTATTAAGTGCCTAAAATGCACTTATCAAATACTTCCAATTTAAACTTTTGTTCATCCCAAGTAAGACTATCTACTAAATGCACAAGCAAACAAACAAAAAATCAACATTATATAACCTTGCCGAACTTCCATCACATATTGAAATCGTTCGATAATTCATATAAAGTTCATAAGTAATGCATCTAAAACTAATTCTTTACTTATTTTATGCTTGATCAATGCGTGTGTGCATGGTCAATTTAATCATAACTTTTAATTTGATTATTCTTATCCCTTCATAGTCAAATATTCTCTCTCTCTCTCTCTCACACACCCACCCACCCACCCACAGACCCCCAAACTTGTTTTTCAATCACATACACATGTACATATTCTAAGGATGATTATACAACACTATTTCCTTTCCCGTTCATGTTTGGTTAAGTTTCATCAATGGAAATCACTATCTCGATGCGTGATAAGTCTCTCTAAGTTTGAATGTCTCATCCTCCAAAACTTCACCTAAGCTAATAACTCTTACTATAAATTTAAATTCCAAATTAAATATCCAGGGTTTAGCCGGACATAAATAGTGCTTATAAATGTTTTGTCATTTATCAACACACTTTTGTGTATTTTTCTTTTCTTTTCTTTTTCATTGTGTACCTTCTTCCGATTTTGTGATCCTTTCTTTGATTTTCGAAGATATTTTTCACTCTACATAGTAGATAGCTTGCTTAGATTATCTTTGCACCACACTTCGCATGTCTTCCAAGATCTTACTTTGCCTTATAGAATATGATGACTTCCTTAAATTAACCAATTCAAACTCAACTAAGAATACTTCAATCTCCTCATCTTCTTTAATCACAACATCAATGAAGTTGGAGATTTGTAAGCTAATTCCATCTTCATTGAATGCCACTAATTTATTTGGCACCATTATGATTAACTCATCAGTTTCTAAATGTTCTTTTTCTTTAGTTGTTGAGTTCTCGAGTTGAATGATGAAGAAATCTTCTATAAGCATGTTATTTGGCTTATTTGAAATTATTTGAGATTTATTCCTCTTATGATTTAGTATGGAGAAGACATCTCTCACAAGCATGTTACATTCATCATCATCTTCTTTATATGGATTGTACTCGAAAGATGGATCATACTCTAAAGCTTCTTCACTTCTTCTGGAGTGGCCAATAACAAGCAATTTTAGTATAATGCAACACCCCACAATATTCGTAAGTCAGTCTCCTCTTCTCATAAACGATAGATATGACAAATAATCTCACCAGCTGTCACTCTAATCGAATATGACCGGTGGATTACCTACATTAGTGGCGAAGACATCTCCTACAAGCATATGACGGTAATTGAGTACAGCTGGTGGATTATATCCATTCATACAGTGACACATCCTACATGTATAATACTGTTATCGAGTTATATCCATTCATAGCAAAGACATCTCGTACAAGCATATTTGCGTCATCTAAGTCGAGGTCAATCATTACATATGTTTGATGCTCTCTTGCTTCTTTTCGTACTCTTTCAATAAAACTAACAATGAAAAATAAGTAGATCAGACGAAAAAGAAAGTCAAACAAAAGCAAGAAATAAATTAAATCAATATTAAATAAAAATCGTCTCTAATAACGATTCCAAAAACTTATCGTTGAGTTGTATCTCGAAAGTGTACGGATCATAACAAACAATATAATAAATATAATACTATTTAACCGTTGGCTCAACTACTCATAACTTCCATTCGATTGAAAACCAATAAATGTGCATACTTACTTTTTATGATTTTTTTTTAAATTTCAAATATACTAAGAATTAACTAGTTTTAATGATAGTATAAGTGTTAGTATTCATGAATTTACAGCTATCCCATTAACTAAATTACCAATTTTTATAATAATTGATAGTGTGTGTCTCATTGACTTCTTCTAAATTAATTGATTTACCTCCCTCTAATTCAGACCAATTCTACCCAATCAAGTCTACCTACCATATCTCTTTGTGAATTCGAATAAGCCTTAATCAAGATCATTCCATCCTTAAAGAATTCATGTAACGACCTCGACAACCAAATTGAAGGTCTTTTTCTACATGGTTTTAAAAAAATAATCCGTCTCTTGACTTGATTATCGATCACAAATCAATAAATTAGTAACCAATTAATCCAAAGCATTAAGAATCGAAGTAAAAATAATTCACAAAATCAATTGAATATTTAAAACTTTTTGATTAAAATTTTAGTTGAGTTACATGTATACCACAACTTACAGATTGGTTACATAGACATGATAACATGAGATATGATTAAGTTAGAATTCCTCCAACTAAATTTTAAAAAATCAACTTTCTTTTTGACACCTTATCTATATGTAAAACTTTATGTAACTCCTTATGTACAAGATTGTTCGTCCTAACTAATTATTTAATTACACATCATGGAAGAAGAATAAAACAAGAATGATTAAAGTAAATCACCGGGTTATAAGGAAAAATTGAGAAAAATATGAAGATCTTGCACCAAGGATATTCATTTTTCTTGTAAAAACTTTGAAACTCAAATTTCTTGATCAATTTCTTGTTTTTTCTCTCCTTTTGGGGCTTTCTTTTCTTATAATTGATATGAATTTTTGTTTCAAGAGGCTCCTTTAACTTGTATAATATGTAGTGTTCTAAAAAGCGACACCTAGGGGCAAAAACACCCCCATCTCGCACTTTTTTTCGAGCCTAGGTGCACTTTTTAATTTTTTTTTACAATTTGTAAAACTTTATTCCCTTTATCTATTAAATAATTTTCAAATTAATTTAAAATTTTAAAATAACATTAAAATAGGAAAATTCTTTTTACGAAGCTTGGCTTTACGCCTCGCCACAAAATACATTCTCCTTATTCAAATAGTGATGTATACTCGGGATTTTAGCCTCAAACACGACTATCACGTGAGTATCATGGCATCAGACGACATTTCTTGGCCTTTGCCATCCTTTTGGTTGAGGCATTTCAAGGTGATAGGTATGTTAGGCAACCATGAGAACTCTTAAGGTGCCAACTATCCTTTGAAGGAGGTAAGGTTGGAGGCTGAGAATAGGTGAGAAGAGACCATTGTAAGTGTTATGCCCTAGGTCCAATCAACTTTGGAGCATAAACACTTATAATGCATATATTATCGATGCATATTTATGGCAATATCTATTATTTAATTAAAATAATATTCTAATAAACTAAATAATAGATTCCGTAGATTCAAGTCTTGGTAATTTGTTAATCACAATGAGTAACACTTTACATTTTTTAGAATACTATGTGTATAATGAATCTCCGTAAGCTTTGATTTGAATATATGTGTATGACAAAACCCTAAAAGCCTTTTCTATTGGTTGGATTAAGGCATATATTTGTACAACAAGATTTATGTCAAAATCTTTTTTTCAAATTGGTTTTCACAAAAAGTTTGAGAAGAAAGGTCAACAATTACCTTTTTCAATTGAACTCTTTTTCCATGGAACTTTAACCCTTCATCTTCTAATATTTATAATT